>JAMLFY010000639.1:0-27465 GCA_030441495.1 Dalbergia oliveri
TTTAATTCGATTCTTATGGCAACACAATAAGTAACCTTAGATCAGTAAAAATTAGAGCTTAATAAAAGGATCTCTACATTTAATAAGATATATATTCAGTAAGTCAAAATTCTCAAGTGAGTTGAAATGGTGAGTCTTGAGCACAAGGTTAATCAAGCAATAGCATAATTCTAAACATACAATGCAAGCTTCATTTTTAATCTTGGCATTATAAGGTGATGGCAAGAAAAACATAAGTACACTATGCAATGCTTTAAATTTAAATATGAGAATGAAAGCTCTAGTTTTAAATCTTTAAGTTTAGGTAATGACTTGAAAATTAAATATGCTAGAGAAGAAATGTAAACATGAATGCAAGTTCAATTCTTTATTTTAGTGCTCTGGCCCCTTAGAGTTTTCACTAAATCAACAATCAACTTTAAGGTTGAAATAGGTAGGCTTTGAGTTAATTATTTAGGTGATATGAAAATGCAAGCTCTCGTTTTAATCTTTAAGTTTAAGTGATGACTTGAAAGTAAATATGATATACAAGAAATGTAAACATGAATGCAAGTTCAATTCTTTATTTTTTAGTGCTCTAAGCCCCTTAGAGTTTTCACTCTAAATCAACAATCAACTTTAAGGTTGAAATAGGTAGGCTTCGAGTTAATTATTTAGGTGATATGAAAATGCAAGCTCTCGTTTTAATCTTTAAGTTTAAGTGATGACTTGAAAAGTAAATATGATATACAAGAAATGTAAACATGAATGCAAGTTCAATTCTTTATTTTAGTGCTCTAAGCCCCTTTAGAGTTTTCACTCTAAATCAACAATCAACTTTAAGGTTGAAATAGGTAGGTTTGGAGTTAATTATTTATTAAGTGATATGAAAATGCAAGCTCTCATTTTAATCTTTAAGTTTAAGTGATGGCTTGAAAAGTAAATATGCTAGACAAGAAATGTAAACATGAATGCAAGTTCAATTCTTATTTCAGTGCTCTAGGCCCCTTAGAGTTTTCACTCTAAATCAACAATCAACTTTAAGGTTGAAATAGGTAGGCTTCAAGTTAATTATTTAGGTGATATGAAAATGCAAGCTCTCGTTTTAATCTTTAAGTTTAAGTGATGACTTGAAAAGTAAATATGATATACAAGAAATGTAAACATAAATGCAAGTTCAATTCTTTATTTTAGTACTCTAAGCCCCTTAGAGTTTTCACTAAATCAACAATCAACTTTAAGGTTAAAATAGGTAGGCTTCGAGTTAATTATTTAGGTGATATGAAAATGCAAGCTCTCATTTTAATCTTTAAGCTTAAGTGATGGCTTGAAACGTAAATATGCTAGACAAGAAATGTAAACATGAATGCAAGTTCAATTCTTATTTTAGTGCTCTCGGCCCCTTAGAGTTTTCACTCTAAATCAACAATCAATGGTTGAAATAGGTAGGCTTTGATTTAATTATTTAGGTAATATGAAAATGCAAGGTCTCATTTTAATCTTTAAGTTTAAGTGATGACTTGAAAAGTAAATATGCTAGAGAAGAAATGTAAACATGAATGCAAGTTCAATTCTTATTTTAGTGCTCTAGGCCCTTTAGAGTTTTCACTAAATCAACAATCAACTTTAAGGTTGAAATAGGTAGGCTTCAAGTTAATTATTTAGGTGATATGAAAATACAAGGCTTAAATATAAAAATGCAATGCAAGGACTTGGAATATAAATATGAATGTACTCTTTTATTTCTTTAAGTCCTAGGCTAGAGACTATCATTTAACATAATATTTGCTAAAACTCTTAAAAGTGAAACCTTCAAGCTTTAGAGGTCAAATAAATGATGGTTTTGGAACCAATACCTAATCCTCATCATCAAGCCATGGTTTCTTCATTATGTAGGCCACCAAGGACGAAAATAAAGAAGGAAGAAAAGGAGAATAAGGAACCAAAAATGTGGTGGAGGAAGGAAAATCAACATTACAACATCTTAAACCAAGAGTAAAACAAAAGGAAAGTATAGCAATCTTTAAAAACAACTCCCTACCAAAGATGTTTGTCTTTTGAAAAGAGAAAGGCTTGGTCTTGGAAATGTGATGAGAAGACAAATCTTCCTTGGTGCTAAAGTGGTTTTGGCCAAGAAAAGAAAAGGAAGAAAGGTTTGTCTTGGGTTTTTAATCTGGAAGTGGAGAGATTATGTGTTTAAGGAATATTTATGGTGGTTGTGTGGTGGTTTGAGGTTAGGAAATTGTGGAGGATGGTGGCTCTTAGAAGAATGAAGAAGAAGGAGAAGAAGAACTCTTTGAGCTTAAAGAAAAAAACTGAAGTTGTAAGTATGAGCAAGTCTTTTTGCAAGTCTCTTGATACCTATTTATAGAAAATGAAAAACAAGGGAGGTGAAATGGCAAGGAAGAGAAATATCTCTTTGCATGGCATGACTTTGGGTATGGCTAGGTATGGTTCAAGGAAAGGCTTAAGGTATGGCTATGTATGGTTCAAAGCATGACTCAAGGTATGGCTAAGTATGGTTCTTTAAGTATATTTTAATTGAATTTCAACATGTGATGGATGAAAAATGAAGGGAGGAACCGGTTGTGTTTAGGAGAAATGGGGAGGAGAAAATCTCATTTTAATGTTGGTTAATGGGTATGTTTAAAAGTTGATTTAGTTAGGACATGGATTAGGGGTTGTAATTTAGTATTTTAAGTGTGAAAATGATAATTAAGGTGGCTCAAGACAAGATTAAAGAGTGCTTTGCTTGATTAATACAAATCCACCTTTATTAGGGAGGAATCTCATCATGTGACCATTTCCATGATTCAAGGAAAGTGGAATAGGGATTTTTCTATTCATGAAAATATGACATAAAGTCTTAAATCAAGAAAAGGATTTTGAATTTCTCTAAGCAATCTTAGGTTCTAATTAACCTTAATTAATTATTTTCACTCTAGATTAGTAATTAGGATTTACTATTATTTAATTAGAGCCTAATATTGCTTAGGTTTACGTTAATCGTGTCATTAGGCCCAAAATACACTTAACTAAGGCAAAACGTTAATTTTTTGCAAAAATCTCCTGGAGCTAGCCAGGACAACCCGATATTAAACATTACTTAAAAACATCATTTCAAACCTTTGGGTGAAGTCCAGGTTTATCGGCACTTATTCGGCATTTTGATCATTTTGTACATCGAAACTCAAAATGAGATTCTTCTTCTTATTAACACAAGTAATCCCCTTTCAACATCAAAACATCCCCTGGAGGTTGGCTTGGGCTTGCGATCTCATTTTCCTGGTAAATGGCTTCAGGGGCATTTTGGTCATTTGTACAAAGGAAAAATTGGGGCTTTACATAGTTTGCAACCTCCACCTATTCTCATTGCCGTGGCCTTTTCACGAAACGTATCCATCATATCGGCTTCATTCAGCTCCGTTCCTCAGTACGCGATTTGAAGTCATTGATTCCTATGACACCAAACACAAATATTGAGTTGATTAGGCTCAATACCAAGCTAAGTGTGGCAATAACCCACAACATTCCCAACCAAGTCACACACATATATAAAATCATAATGCATTATAGTTACTAAGAAAACATAGCCGTCTTAATTAAGGCTCAATAGGACAGTCCTCCTTCTTCAATACCATAATGTAACACCCTCCTAACTATCATGTTTTACATGAGTGTCAACATAATAATTAGAAGTATCACCTAAATTAAACTCGTGTCCTCCTATGATACATACTAGTCGAGAAAACAGAATAAGGTAAATTAAACTCAGGTTACAAAGAAAATAAAATGTATATATAAAAGTACTTCATACATAACTTGTACTTATACACATCACATTGTAAGTTAAGTCATTTCACTTCCAATACTACTCAAGGACCAATATCGAAAGGCATATCCATTCGCCTCAAACCTAGCCTACTCAAACATCAAGGTCTAATAAAATCGCATATATATACAAGTGGACCTAAAAACATCTAACAGTAAATCAATCTGCAGGCTGGTAAAGTCCTACACTACGTACTACCATATAAAAGTCAAAAGTCCTTGAAGACATCGTGTCCTCCTAAGGAAAACCGTTGGCCATTGGTATGATGGCCACGCCCTTCCAAGGGCATTAGGACCTGAGATGGATCCGAGTTCTGAGACAATGAGAATGGTGCATCTGCGGAGGAGGGTGTTGGTGCTTCGATTAGGATATCAAATATAACTAGGTGTGCCATATGGAGGGGCACTCCATCGTAGAGGAAAGGGGTCAAACTCAATAGTAAAAATAGACACACTAAAAGAACGTTCGAAGAACACATACGTGCGGACCTTGAATAAGCTACACATAAAGAAATTGTACACCCTAATATTTAACCCCAATACACCTAGGACGTATTAAGATTAATTATTAGTTATTACTTCCCCTTTAAACCCTTTTATAAAATTACTTAGCGGAAAATACGGGTAAAATTTTTTTTTGAAATATATGTAAACCAAAATGCGAGCATATCGTGCAACATAAGCCGTAACGTAAAATGGCAAAGAGAAAATAATTCATGCAATAATTAAGAACACCTCAATCGTAGAAACAACCATCATAATATTCAATACCATAGTTTAGTACATCAACTTAAACATAAAAAGCATAATGTCATATCCATATAATGGGAAAGCTTGCAATACAAGAACAGAAAATACAAGAAAGAAATAAGAAACATAAACAGGCAAATACATGGAAAGTCCAAAAGATCGAATCCCAAGCCATGGCTACCCCCTCCCTCGAACTACTAATGGCGCTCCTCCGTCCTCGAAGGTACATACTTAATGAACTTGTGCTAGCTCCTCGGTGTGCAAACGGAAAAGTGGATGGACATGACCTCCTCGACGTGGGCACATCTCTAGGCATCGAGCTAGCCTCCACTTGTGCACCGTCTCCTCACTGCCCCTCCGATGCCACATGGAACTGGAGGAGTCAGATCCTTCCGAAAGAGGTGAGTAGAGGAGTCATCCGACCCAATCGGGTTTGCCTCGGCGGGCGAACTGGAGGTGCACATCGCACACTGCCGAAGACGATGGTCGGGCGCGTTTTGCCGTCACGGGTCGCGTCCTCTCAAGATCAAGTCGTCGCAGAGGGAGAGGAAGGGCTAAAGTGAAATGAAAACTGGAAGGAATGCAAATGGACGTCCATGTATGCAAAAATGCGCATGGCACAACGACCCTCTAAATGGTAAGACTGATGATCTGATCGTAGTGCACCTCCCAGGGCATATCAACAAAAATCATGAAGGATGCCATCGAAATTCTGAAGACATAATGGGAAAAGAAGATAGATGGGTGAGAATCTTGCTAAAATCTCTTAGGAAACCTCCTATCCTAGTGTCATTGTAACACCTAATATTTAATCCAACACACCTAGGACGTATCAAGATTAATTATTAGTTATTACTTCCCTTTAAACTCGTTAAAATAACTTAGCAGAAGATAGGGTAAATTTTTTGAAATGACACATGTAAAACAAAGTGCGAGCCTTTGCATATGACATAAATGAAACGTGAAGCGGAAGAATAAATAAATCATACAGAGCATAAGCATTTAAGGACACCTCAATCATGAGAACAATCTTCATAATATTAGTCAACATAGTTTCATACATAACCCCTGAAATATAAGAGAAAGCATAAAGTCTTACCCATATAAGTGGGCGAGCTTGCAGGAAACAACGTAAATAAGAAACATAACAACGAATACATGAAATAGCCCCAAAAGATACTCCAATAAGCAACCCTTCCCCCTAAGAGCCTACGGATGATGCTCCTCCTCGGATGTAACCTACGACTGCCAAAGCTCCTCAGATGTGGCCCATCGAAGAGGGCGTGGGCATGCGGGTCGGCGGAGCGACGTGACCACCTCTGTAGGGGCCTCCTGGTTGACGTACACACCTCATAGGCCTCGGCTAGAAACCGTCCTCGCTACCCTCTCAGCCAAAGGCACCGAAAGGGAGACCTCCGAATAGGGATGGTCGATGAGTCCATGGAGAAGGTCCTCCGGAACGACGTATGAGGGATACGTACTGGGGTAGTGCACGCCTGAGGATGGGCGGGCACCTGGTTCCGCATCATCCTGGACGCGTCCCTCTTGAAAATCATATCATCGCCATAGGGAGAGGTCGAGGTGAAGCGGAAACTGAGACCGGGAAGGCAAAAGGGCGTCCCATGTATGCAAAAATGCATATAGCACAACGACCCTCAAGTGGTAGGATTGATACGGATCGTAGTGCAGCTCCCACACGGGTACATCGACAAAATCACGAATAACACCATCGGTCCGGAGACGTAACGGAAATAAAAGAGAGGGTGAGAATCTTGCTAAAGAATCTCAGGAGGGAAATCCTCTATCCTAATGTCATCGTTTACGTCCCAAGAACCTTGGGTTTATTAATAAAGGTTAAACATGCATAGGTCCATTATGAGGTTTTCACAAAAGATATTTATCCAAGGTCCATGTCTTTTATAATGAATCTAATGCATGTATGCAGCATAATAGACATGGATGCATGGAGGACTTTAGGCAAGCCAAACAATAATCAAACAACATGTAAGTGGCATGTAACTTCTCTTGAACATCTTTCCTTTTCTCATACTTGTGATACTAAGCATCATCATAGTAACCGCACCCCTAAAACTAGGCTATGACCTCATACCTTAACTAGTCGTCACTAGTTCTTACTTATCCTCTTGATAAGTGTATCATAATCATAATCATATTCATAATCATCATAATAACCCGACTCTAGAGTACGGGTAGGGGCTAAGGATCACCCATCATGGGACTTTTTCCTTCTTCGAAACGCATCGACTGGTTAAGACCAGACGACTTTGTCCGCTTTGGCGTGCTAATGTCTATGCCCTCATGGTTTTGCCTTCTCCTCACGGACCTAGGAGAAGTACGTCTGTGTGTCACATTAAACATCTTATTTTCAAAACTTTCTTTAGTCCCTCAATTTGACGAAATTCTAGGATAACGCTATATTCCGAACTTCCTCAAATTTGAGTCATGCCACATAATCTCAATCACATGCATCATTCTTATGGAACTTTCTTAATTAAAAACTTTCTAGTTCACATGAGCATACTTGTCTAACTCATTCATGTTTCGAAACTCATGCATCTCAAATTATGGCATAACACTTCATCACATCAACAATTATACACATAGAGTTTCATGCTCAAAATGTTGATATAATCACATCATCAAGAATATGCTCACTCAATTTCATGCTCACATCACACCTCCTATCTCATGGTATCTTATGCTTTGGCCCTTACGGTCTCAAACTTGTGTTTCTGTTACTTCTAACCTTTATTAAGGATTTTTATAACACCTAAGGGATCATTACCTATAATTCTCACTAAGTCTTAGGCATACTAAAAATTCCAAACAACATTATGTAATTTGGGCAGAAAATTTACCCATGATTACGGGTTCTAAATTTCCGTTTTAAACCTTTTTAAGATCTATTTTCGCCTAAGACTCCATAATCAATTCCTAAAACAAATATATGGATTCCTAGGCATATTTACTAAGTTATAAGTCATTTTTCTCCATCTAACTATGCTGGACAGAATTGCTTATTATGTGTCTAAGTGTGCTAGAACTTCCATTTTAAGTCCTTAACACCACCTTAAGCTTTGTAATTAATACCTAATCATTTATGAAAGGTTTTTTTGCATATCTTACTGATTATAAACCATTTATCCTTGAATTAATCATGCTGGAATAGGTTTGCATATTTGTGCATTAAAGTGTTCTAGAATTCTCATTCTTGATCCTTTTAAGTTACTTATTCTTTTCTAACTTCTTAAAACGATCCTTGCTTCACTCAAACATAATTTTACACATTTCCACACCATAAGATAGATTTAGTACAGTGTCCAAACATGGAGTTACAGAACTGAAATGTAAAGCCCAAAATCACATAATTTCATGAATTAAAATGCATACAAGTTGCTAGTTTCTCTTGGAATCATTTTAGGAACTCAAAACTCTTTTAGAAACCAATTAATCTCATTAGAATCATTGAAAATCCAAGTAAGGTCAGTAGCTAAATGCTTATAATCATAAGAAGAATTTAAAACTTAAAACTATGTTCACAAGGTTCCTTAAAACTACCTAGGCTTAGAAAAAAAATTCCAAGACTTAGGCTATGAACACTTGTGTCTTGATGAACTCACACAAAGTCCATCATCATCATCTCAAGGCCGAAATGGCACCCTTGAGACATCTCCATTTTATAAAACTTTATGCAAGATACTTGGGCAAGTCTTTGAACTCTAGGAGTTTTAAGTGATGGCATAAACTTAAACATGATATGCACTTATTTTACTCTTCATTAGAAAATAAAGTGAGTGCACAAAATAAACAT
The DNA here is from genome assembly GCA_030441495.1 of Dalbergia oliveri. Classification (NCBI taxonomy): domain Eukaryota; kingdom Viridiplantae; phylum Streptophyta; class Magnoliopsida; order Fabales; family Fabaceae; genus Dalbergia; species Dalbergia oliveri. The sequence goes on from JAMLFY010000639.1 coordinate 8,393, forward strand.
GAGATGCAACCTCAATTATTATCTTTAAGTTAAGTGATGGCTTGAAATATAAATATGAGATGCAAGCTTGAAATTTAAACATGATTATGCAAGTCCATTTAATTATTCTTGAGAGTTAGTGATAGCATCAAAGTAAACATGCTATGCAAGTTATAAACATAAACATGAGTGCACTTCCATTTTATCTTACTAGAGTTCTTACAAGACTTTAAAGGAACTTCACAACCTTAACCCAATATGCATCTTAACAACATAAAGCGAGCTTTAGAGTTCTTAGCACCAGACTTCAAGGAAGCCTTTGGTTTTGAACTTCATCATCAAGCTCAAGAAAATAGACACAAAGCTCATCACTTTGTCTAAATAAAACACATAAGAACTAAGTCATATTCTTTATTTTATTGCTCATGGGCTTCAATCTAGAGTAAAACTCTTAGAACGGTTGACCAACTTTAAGGTTGGCAAGGGTAAGCTTAGAGCTCTTTAAAAACATGTGATTAATTTTCTTTAACAAAACTCTTGTGATCTACTTTACATTTTTAGCAAACTTTGTTCAAACCAAGGCAAAGGAAATCGAAATCTTTCATGGGAAAGGGGAAAGGAAACTGAACCATTTAAGAAAGGAAGGAAAAGAACCAAAAATGAAACCAAGGAAAAGAAAGAAACACAAGCATGTATGGTCTAAGACCAAGTTGTTTCAAGCTTTAGAGGTTTCTCACATGACAACAACAAGTCATTATCTTGAAACCTCATCATCAAGCTCATGTTCTTCATAAAAAGGCCTCTTGGCTGAAATGAAAAAGAAGGAAGGAAAAGAGTTTGAACCAAGAGAAAACTAGAACTTTTCTTAAGGAAAACAAGTAAAAACATTAAAACAAAACCCCTACCTAAGGAAGTCTAAAAAGAGATGAAAGGAAGCTTTGTTTTCTTGATGAAATGAGAAGGAAATCCTCTTGAAACTTGGAGGAAATTGGCCAAAGTGAGGGAGTTTAAGAGGAAATGAGAGAATTTTGCAAGAAGTGTAAACTTAACAAATGAACCAAAGTGTGACATGGTTCATCAAGGCTTGGTATTTATAGAAATTTTCAACAATGAGGCTTCCAAGGGAGGACGGCCACTTGGGGACGAAGGAGAGAAGAAATATCTCTTACAAATGTATGGTTGTAAGTATGGTTGAAGGCATGGTGAAGTATGGGCAAAGTATGGGCAAGGCATGGGGTTTGGAGTGAAGAAAATTTCAACATGTGGCACCTATTCTAGGCCATGCATTCGGCCAGATTTGGGACAGCCAAGGGAGGATTTGTTTGTTCATGTAATTGTGGTTTAGTGATGTGTTTAGGTGTTTCTTTGATTAAGGTTTTGGTTAGGAGTTGTAAGAAAGTGTTTAGGTGAGGTAATTGGCTAATTAAGGTTGTTCAAGACTTGGTTAGGGAGTGGTCATACTAGATTAACAAATTAAATTCATTTTCTTAGTCAAATGAGGTATGGCACAATTCCTTAATTTAAGGAATTGGAGAGAAAAATACTATTCAAGATTCCATGACTAGGAATCTTGAATTAAAGAATGCAATTAGAGTTTATCTAAGCAATCTTAGGTTCTAATGAACCTTAATAAATTATTTTGACTTCGGATTAATTATCAAAATAAATTAATCTTCGATTAGAGCCTAATATTGCTTAGGTTTGCTTAATTGCGTCATTAGGCTCACTGTACATGTTCTAGGGCAAAATGGTAATTTTGTACTTAAACTCTTGGACCTTCCAGGCCCGACTAAACATCAAACATCACTCAAAAACATCATCTTAAACTTCCTGGAAATTTTGAACTCAAACGGCACCTTTTTCCCGTGAACACACAGGGGTATTTTGGTCATTTTGAGCCGAAAGTAAGAAAAACGAGATTTTCACCTATATCAAACATAACAAATACAATCCCCTTCAACATTGAGTTGACCCCTTAGAGGAGTGGCGGTCGACTCCTAAAATTTCGGGTAAAAATGACCTCAAGGGCATTTTGGTCATTTGTACTCTAATAGAAATTGGGGCGTACAATCATCGCTTACGCCCCAAACCTTGGGTTTATTATGAAAAGGTTGAACATGCAAGGTTTCATTATGAGGTTTTATGAAAGATAATTATCCAAGGTCCGTGCCTTTCATGATGAATCTTAATGCATGTATGCGCACCAAAACATGAATGCATGGCAATACTTTATGCAGCAAACCAATAAAACATATCATCATCAACTAGTTCTCATATAAGTGGCATGTAACTTCTCATAAACAACTTCTTTCTTTCATGAGCAAAATGCTTGACATCTTTTCTCGTTTCTCAAACTTGTGACATCATGGTATGTGAAAATAGTCACCGACCCTTGATACTAGGCTATGAGCTCATACCTTAACTAGTCGTCACTAGTTCTTACTTATCCTCTTGATAAGCGTATCATAATCATAAAAATAATAACCCCGACTCCAAAGTACGGCGGGGACCTGAAATCACCTATCATGGGACTTTCTTCCTTTCTAAAACGCATCAACTGGTTAAGACCAGGACTTTGTCCGCTTTGGAGGTGAATGTCGATGCCCTCACATTTTACCTTCTCTCACCGTAGCAGGAGAAGTACGTTTCATCTTGGGACACATCATCTAGTTAAGACCAGTGACATTGTCCGCTTCGACTTTGGCTCCACGACCATACCACGGGTTCCTTTCTCATCACTGGAGCAGGAGAAATGCGTCTGGCATGTCACATATAAATCCTTCTTTTCAAAACTTTCTCACGTCCCTCAAATGATGGAAATTCGGTAGCATAATGACTACACCCCAAATTTCCTCAAATTTGAGTCATGTCACATAACTCAAACCACACATGTTGTTCTCATGAAATTTCTCAATCAAATCAATCTCTTAATCAGGAGCATACCCTCCTCACTCATTCATATTTTGCATTTTCATGTATCTTAAGCATACCATACCACACCACATCATCATAACAACATGTCACAAATACACATATAGTCTCATGTTCATAGTATCAACATATTCACCTCATCACGAGTATACCCACACGGTCTCATGCTAGCTTCACACCTTTTATCTCATGGTGTTTATGCTTTGGCCCTTACCGTGAAACTTCGTTCTCATGATTCTAACTTTCATTATGAATCTTTCTTACACCTAAGGGATCATCACCTATAATTTCCTCTATGGTTTATGCTTACTAACATAACCAAACAGCACTCCATCACCTTGGGCAGAATTTTGTCATGTGATTACGGGTCCTGAATCTCCGACCCTTTTTAAGTTTCGTATTCGCAAAGTTCTATAATTAATTCCTAAACCAATTATGAGGGATTCCTACACATATCCTCTAATTATAAACCATTTTTATTAGTCCAATTATGCTGGAATAGAATTTACAATTTGTGCAACTAAGTGTTCTAGAATTCTCATTTTAAGTCCTTTCTAGTTACTTGTTCTTCCTAACTTTGCTAAATCGTTCCTTGCCACACTGAAACACAACTTTACACATTTTAACACCATAAAATAGAATTTATACAATGGCCAAATGCACAAGGAAGAACTTTGTTCAAATAGAGGAAGAGGAAACCAAAACCATGATGGGAAGAAGGAAATAAAACCAAAACTTGATCATGGAAAGGGAAAACCGAAACTATGTATGGTCCAAGACCAATTTAAGCTTTAGAGGTTTCTCACATGACAACAACAAGCCATTATCTTGAAACCTTATCATCAAGCCAAAGTTTTGTCTCATGAAAAGGCTAAAGGGAAAAGCAAAAAGAGAGAAAAAGAGTTTTGAACTAAAAGAAAACTAGAACATTTCTTGAAGAAAACAAGAAAAACTTTGAAATAAAACCCCTACCTAAAGAAGTCTTTGAAAAGGATGAAAGAAAGCTTCACCCTTGAAGAAATAAGACAAAATCTTCTCTTGAAGGAGGAGGAGGATTCGGCCAAGCAAGGAACTCAAGGAAGATGATTTTTCCTTGAGGAAGCAAGCTTAGAAATGGAAAGATTAAGTGTTTGAGAGGTGGTTTGAGGTGAGGGAATGGTGGTTTAAGGTTGTTTGTGGTGGTTTGTGGTGGTGGCAAGGTTTCTTTGAGGGAGGAAAAGAAGAGCAAGATGAAGAGAAATTTAAGAGAAATGAGAGAAAGTGCAAGAAAACTAAACTTGGCAAATGATCTAAAGTGTAACAAGGTTCTTCAAGGTTTGGTATTTATAGAAATTTTGCAACATGGAGGCTACACAAGGAAGGAAGGCCGACGGCCTTGAGGGCAAGGGAGAGAAGAAATATCTCTTGATTGGCATGGGCTTAGGCATGGGCAAGCATGGGTGGAAGTTGGGTCATGGTATGGCTTGAAGTATGGCCTTTGAGTAAAGAGAAAATTTAACATGTGATGGAATTAGGGGGAAGAGTGTTTGGCCACTCTTGTGCAGCCAAGGGGAGGAATAATTTGTTCATGTAATTGTGGTTTAGTGATGTGTTTAGGTGTTTCTTTTATTAAGGTTTTGATTAGGAGTTTGTAAGAAAAGTGTTTAGGTGAGATAATGACTAATTAAGGTTGTCAAGACTTGATTAGCGGGATGATCTTGCTAGATTAACAATTTAAAATCATTATTTTAGTCAAATGAAGGTATGGTCACAATTCCTTAATTTAAGGAATTGGAGAGAAGAACACTATTTAAGATTTCATGACTAGAAATCTTGAATTAAAAGATGTAATTAGAGTTTAACCAAGCAATCTTAGGTTCTAATTAACCTTAATAAATTATTTTGACTCTAGATTAATTATCGAAATAAATTAATCTTCAATTAGAGCCTAATATTGCTTAGGTTTGCTTAATTACATCATTAGGCTCACTTTATACGTCAGGGCAAATAGTAATTTCATACTAAACCTTGAAGGACCTACGTCTCAACTAAACATCAAAAACCACTCATAAACATCATTCCAAACTTTCTGAAAATTATCTGGGCGGTTCCTACCCGCGTAAAACATTCAGGGGTATTTTGGTCATTTTGAGCCAAAAATTAAAATAGATTTTCACCTCGATATCAAACATAACAAATATAACCCTTCAAACATTGAGTTGACCTATTTCGAGGAGTGCCAGGTCGGCTTCCTCAAGTTCCAAGTAAAAATGACCTCAAGGGCATTTTGGTCATTTACACTCAAACAAAAATTCCTGGGCATTACAAGAAAACATGGGTCGTTGTGACGAGCCAAGGAAGAACACTAGGGAGGCATTGGCTGAATTTGAGTAATACAAAATAAATACAACTATAGGGATGAGAATATTATATAATTCTAGGAAGACTCCTCAATATAATACAAAGCATAAACAATAAACTCGTTCATGTTGGAACCTTCATCCAAAATTATATGTATCAATACCAATGGATATACATAATGTAAAGTCAAATGCAACCATAGTAATGATTTGTGCATTATTCTTTTGTAGCCATAGAATTCAATTCCACATTTTTCTTTTCGTTAACATAGGGAAGACTTAAATCTATACCAAGTGATATTTCTAGTGGACAACTCCACAATGGGCAATAGACGCTTATCAGGACATGAGCTCATTCTTATACATGATAATTTGACTTTATTTGTTCCTTTTTCCGAATCTCACATAGTTTTATTCCTAGCCGATATGTCTACTGACTCATAATACCTCTAAGGAAGTTCTTATTTTTGCTTTCCCCTTTTAACCAACATAAGTCTTGTCTCTATTTTCCCCATATGTTAGGATGTGCACAATTGAATTTCTTACTCTTTTGTCACATATAATTAATCATCATCATTCAGTTTCTCAAGGCATGCCCAAGTCACATATAAAAGTTCATTCATAATGAATTTTTCATCCATTCCTCATAAATGAATCTCTAAATAATATAGCATGCATTGAGACTTCTCATACTTATGGCAAAAGCCATTTTATTTCCATTCCAAGAATTTAATTCATTTCCTGCACATTAAGGAATTTTAAATCAAGTAGCAAGATTTATTTCGTATATCAAACAACCGATTACATGTCCACAAAAATTCTCCATAACACCTCTATGTGTCTAGAAGGTTCCATAAAAATTTCAGAGCAAAAAGAGTTCTCTAACTATGTTAACAAAATTAGACAAATTCAGTGCTCAGAAACCACTTAGCCTCAACTTAGAACCCAAAACTCATAATTTTTAACTCTAGGAAATGATTGAATCAATTCAAAAGAAAAATCATAGTTACACTTCAAGATATTGTTAACACTCTATAAAAAATTTCAAAGGAAAATTCAATATTTTTCTATGGGAACAAAATTAGACAAATTTGTAGCTTCAGTTCCAATAATCCAAGCAACATGGATACCATTTGGTTCTTGATTTTTTTAAAGCATTAGGAGTCAAAACAGAGCTCAAGAAAATTTGTGGGACTAGTTTGGGATGTTAGCTTCAACATATAATTTTTTCAGCTTATAAAAGTACCTATAATTATACCAGAAAATTCATGAACATTCGCTGCTAGTAAAAATCAAAATCTAGAAGCATAGACCAAAACTCCTTTTGACAAAAATGATTTTTCCACAATACCAAACCACTCCGCCCATGCAAATACATCAATATCTAGGTGTATCCTCACATGAGAACAAGAATTTATCAATTTAAAACAATCCAAAACCTACAAGAACTGAAAAACACAAAATAAGACACAAGAACCCTACTCTTGTAAACTAGTGTGTCCTTGGCTCTAAGATGTTGCAAGATGGATTGCCTTTACTTCAAAGCTCCGAAATCACACCCAAACCCTTCTGAAATCAGTGAGGTATAAGATAGCAAGGTTAGGATTGGTGATGAATTGAGATTTCAATCGGTTAGATTTGTAGGTATTGATATGTAGATTAAGTTTAGTGAAGAAAGTTAGTAGTTTTAATAACTCTAGGCTAGTGTTTTTGGCATTTGAATGAAAGCTTAAGCTCTTGAGATGAAAATGGTGGCTGCTATCTTTCTCCTTGGTGTTGGCCGAATTTGTGTTGGCTTCTTGAAGAGATTGGCCTTGTGTTGATCTTATAATAATTGCATGAATAATATATAATAAAATTGGATAATTCCTAATCTAAGAAAGTAAAATGGATGGCTATGATTTAATATTGTAATTCAAGATTAAATCTTAGCCTTCCACATTTCTTGAATGGATATATATTATCCATTTGTGATGATTAAATCATTTTTCGATGTTAGAAATCATACACCGAAATTTCATTAAAGGTAAACACCATACCCAGTTAGGCAATATTACTGAAATTTAATTCTAGGTCTAAAATTTTCATTTCTAACTATTTCTAACCTTATCCCTATGTTTTCTAAATTTAGACATCTTCAGGTCCCATATCTCAGGGTTTTGGTTGTCCCGATGGACAGACCCTGCAAACATAAAAACTATTTACTTTTTGTGTTCATAGAGTCATTTTCATCATTACTATATCTGCAGAAAATTAAGATTTTTATTAATAAAGTCCCAATTAATTTTGAAATAAGCTCAGGGTGTTATAGAAGACATGGTCCCCTTCTTTAAATACTAAAGGTCTCCATCTTTTATCAGGATAACTTTTCTCTACTCATGAGTGAGTAGCTTTTCCCTAATGAACTTGATCTTCTATGTGGTTTGTTGCACTATGTCGGTCCTAATAAACTCTTTTCTCCCACTTTAAACCAACACAAGGGTGACCTACACTTTCTACCATATAGAGCTTCAAATGGTGCCATGCCTATACTTGAATGATAACCATTGTTGTAGGCAAACTCTATCAATGGTAAATGAGTATCCCAACTTCCTCGCAACTTTAGCACCCAATCTCTAAGCATGTCTTCCAATGTTTGGATAGTTCTCTCTGTTGCCATCTATTTGAGGCTGGTAAGTTGTACGAAATGAAGTTTAGTACCTAAGGCATCTTGTAAGGCTACCCAAAACTTAGGTAAATCTAGGATCTCTACTAGACTATGCTAGTTGGTACCCCATGTAACCTTACAATTTCCTCGATGTGGCTCTGAGCCAACCTATACAATGGCCAACTAATCTTTATTGGCAAGATATGAGTAGACTTGGTTAATCTATCAACAATTACCCATGCAGCATCATAGCTTAAAGGAGTTCTTGGTAATCCTACAACAAAATCCATGGATATGCTATCTCATTTCCACTCAAGGATATCCAAAGGTTGTAATAATCCCTAGGTTTTTGGTGTTCTATCTTAACTTTTTGACAAGTAAGACACTTAGCTACAAAATTAGTTATGTCTCTTTTCATGCCATTCCACCAAAACCACTTCTTGAGGTCTTGATACATCTTTGTTGATCCTGGATGCATGGTGAATTTACTACAATATGCCTCTGCCAAAATCTGATTCCTCAATTCTTCATTATTAGGCACACATAACCTTCCTTTATACATTACCGCTCCCTTTTCATCAAGTTGGAAATGCTCAGAGTTGTTCTACTTGAATCTTGCTCTTGAGGGACTTTAGAAACTCATCCCTATCCTGGGCATTTCTTACTTGGTCATTCAAATCAGATTCTATTCTAAGTTCGTTGGTATATAAGCAATGGAGTTGTAGGGATACTGAAATTTTCAAATCCCTAAATTCTTGCAATAACTTATGCTCTTCTACCATCGTTAGAGACATGTGCAAGGACTTCATGCTCAAAGCATCAGCCACAACATTAGCTTTTCCAACATGATATTTTAATTCAAAATCATAGTCCTTTAAAAATTCCATCAATCTCCTTTGTCTCATATTTAATTCCTTCTGATCAAAAAGATATTTCAAACACTTATAGTCACTGTAAACCTCAAAATTTACCCCATACAAATAATATCTCCAAATTTTCAAGGCAAATACTATAGCAGCTAACTCTAGGTTATGGATTGGGTAGTTCTCTTTATGAGACCTAAGTTGTCTAGAAGCATAAGCCACAACTCTCCCTTTTCACATCAAAACACAACCTAAATCCCTTCTTGGACGCATCGCATTTTGGGGTTAGGAATTATTAAGACTTGGGTAGAGGTAAGCCTATTTTTAACTCTTGGAAACTGGTCTCACAAGTCGAGTTCCATTCAAAAGTCTGGTTTTCCTATTAACCTAGTTAATGGTAAAACTAGTTGGGAAAATCCTTTAATGAACCTCCCATAATAACCAGCTAATCCAAGAAAATTCCTAATCTCAATGGCTATCTTTGGTCTTTCCCAATGAACTACGGCTTCAACCTTGCTTGGATCTACAAACACCCCTCCTTGAGTGATCACATGGCCTAAAAGCTTTACTTCCTCCAGCCAAAACTCACATTTTTCTAGCTTAGCATACAACGTTGTCCCTCAAAGTTTGCAACACTATTTTAAGATGTTGTTCATGCTCTTCCTTAGTCTTTGAATAGATAAGAATATCATCTATAAAGGCTACCACAAATTTTTCAAGGTAAGGCCTAAAGATCCTATTCATGTAATCCATGAATCCTGGAGGAGCATTGGTAAGTCCAAAAGGCATCACAAGATATTCATAATGACCATATGTAGTCCTAAAGGTTGTCTTCGGTATATCCTCTTGTTTACTCTTATTTGATGGTATCCTGATCTCAAGTCAATTTTTGAGAAAAATGATGCTCCTAGTAACTGATCCAAAAGGTCATCTATTCTTGGAGTGGGTACTTATTTTTAATTGTGACTTTATTCAGCTACCTATAATCTATACATAATCTCATGGTCCCATCCTTTTTCTTAACTAGCAAAAACTGGCACACCCCATGATGATACACTAGGTCTAATGAATCCCTTAGACAACAAATCCTCAATTTGTTTCTTAAGTTCATTAAGCTCTAGGGGGACATTCTATAGGGTGCAAATGATAGAGGTCCTGCCTGGTATTAGATCAATGGAAAACTCAACTTCTCTTTCATGTCAGGTTCACTATATCCTTAATAAACACTTCTGGAAAGTCTCTCACTAAAAGTATGTTGTTTATATGTTGTTTAACCTCATAATTTAAAAAATAAATGAGAACCCCTTGTACTTCATCTAAGAGATATCTCTACTTGAGTGACATTTAGAGAAATGGTGTTAGAGGATTTTTGTTTTTTGACTAGTCATTGAAAAAATAAGCAACCTTTTTGGGACAATATAGAAGGATATTATTAGAAGACATCCAGTCCATTCCAATTATGACATCAACACCAAACAAAGGTAAACAAACAAGATCAATAATCAAAGGTTTTCCTTTAATTAAAAAGGGACACTGCAAATAGGCATGAGAGGTAAAAACTTTTTCTCCTGTGGTAGAAACTAACAAATCAAAAGGCAAATAAGATAAAGACAATTTTAACTTCTTTACACAGTCAATAGATATAAAGGAATACGTAGCTCCTAAGTCAAACAATATAATTAAGAGATAATTTTTAATGAAGCATGTACCTTTGATAATGTTAGGAGAACAAGTTGTCTCTTCTCCACTAAGAGTAACTAATCTTCCTTTAGTTTATGGTCTTGGTGTAAGATTGTTTAATGGTTTCCCATTGGTGCAAGTCCTTAACATAGTGTCTTGGCTTTCACACCGATAGCAAACATTTTGTCCAAAAAGGCAAGGTTTGGTTCCATGAGATTTTCCACACTTATTGCATGAAGGTAAAGGTTCCCTCATTGGAAATTGTTTCCCTTCCCAGGGTTCACTCCACTCTTAAAATTGTTTTTCTTTGTTTTTCTTTTGAGCCTCCATCACCCTTTTTCTTTTGAGAAAATTTTGTCTTTCTTTTTCTAATTCAGATCTAGATAGCTCTTTGGCTATTCTACATTTATTGACTAGAGTGCCATAGTCTTTAATCTCTAGGATGGACACCTTTCTCTAATCTAGGCCCTAGACCTAACTCAAACTTTGTCGCCTTCTAATGATCATCCGGGTTACTTTTCAGATAAGAAGAAAATTTGGAAAGTTCATCAAACCTAGCCACATCCTGACCTATGGTCATATTCCCTGCATGAGTTGTATAAACTCAGCTTCTTCTCATCGTTAACATTATCCAGAAATATTCATCAAAGAAAGTGGTCAAGAATACCTCCTAGGTAATTTCAGTTCTGCTAGACTCTAACAAACTTTTAGCACCCATCCACCAATGTTTTGTTTCACTTTCTAACATATAGGTGGCAAAGACCACCTTTTGTGCATCTCTACACCCTAAAACAGCAAAAATTTTGTCTAGTTGCATGACCCATTTTCAGTAAGAATTGGGTCATACTCTCCATGGAATAAAGGTGGTAAGGCTTTCCTAAAATCTTATAGCCCTTGATAATTGTTATTAGTCACAAGTCCTCCCCTAGCAAAGTTTCCACTATTTTCACCATGGTTATTGTTCCTATGTTGAGTCTCCTGCATTTATTGGAAAATCATTCTATTTGATTCTATTTAGGCCTTGACAACTTCAGCAGGACTCATCATGGCCCCCATCATCCCTCCAAGTGGCATTTGGTGCACTCTACTGATCTCCTGGGATTCCTTGATCTCCTTATGCCATATAGTCCTACAAGTGCATAAACAACCCAATATTGAGTTGATCATGTTCAATGTTGCCATAAATTACAAACTAAATATTTTTAAAATTTTCAATAAAAAAATCACACATTAATTAAAAATAAGTCCATAAGTTTCTCAAGTCATTTCATTCATGTTACTTAGCTAATCTGAAACCACAGAAAAATAAAGATAAAGAAAAATGAGAATTTAAAATAAATTCTTAGTAGAAAATGAATGGTTTTAAAATATTTGAACTATGGTTGGTTTCAGTCATGTCTATATGGAAAATACAGGGCTACAATATCGTAATATGCACATAATCAGTTATCATATTATATATAAAATATGCCATGTATGTCATGCATATCTTATCGAAATTATGATTTCTTTACTTTAGTTGTTCTTTCATTTATTTGCTTGTCTCACACATAATTGAAGGCCTTCTTTTAGGAAATTCTCATTCTTTCATGTTGTTCTTTATATCATGATGACAAAGCAAGACTTTTTACACCATTCTAACCAAGGTAGGTAACATAAAAGGATCTTATATGTATTCTTCTACCTTGTAGATAATTAACGGTAAATTTTAATTGATCAGTCTTTTTAAATTAAGTCATTGTGCATAAATTCACAATAAGGAATTCATACAATTAATCTATAAATAAAGCTTAAATAAAAGCTCATAAATTAATCAACAATTTAAATAGTGAAACATAAACTAAAATAAATGCATAAAATTAATAAATTCATGCATAAATAAATTGGACCAAAATAATATAAGCTTAGACCAAATAAATTAATATCTCAATAAAGTTGATTTAAACCATAAAGTTGCCAATCTAAATATTAATTTGAAAAGAGACTAATATTAAGTAAATTTTTATTAAATTTTCTCTTGTCATTTTATCAAAATCCATGAGTTGGTCTTTGTCATCATAAGGTCATAATAAATTTAATATTTCAAATTCATGTACAATAACCTTCATTTATTCTTAGTATTAGATTTTAATTATATTTTACCTTTAATTTAGGTCCCTTATAGAAATTACTATAAACATTGACAACTCAAAGTAATATAATATTATATAAATAGTATGATAAATTAAAAAATGGAAGGATGATAAATTAATGTACAACAGATAATAACATAAAAAAGAAACATTTAACTAACTTGAATTAAATAATGAATCTTGTAAATTTAAAGAAAAATTAAAATAAAAGAAGAAACAAGCGAGTGGTAGAGCTAGAGAAGAGAATCTTTATAATTAAGTGATAAAATAAAAAAAGAAATCAAAGCGCTATAACTAAGAGGATGTGGAGGAGAAAAGGATCATCTTAGTTAAGTAGTTAGTATTATGTTACTCAATATTCAAGTTTATAATCATTAATAAATCTAAAAGAATGACAAAATAAAATGGAAATAATAAAAAATAATGAGCATCTATAATATAAAAAGGAGAATATATAAAATGAGTAATAATAATAATAACTGTAGTCATGATTTTATTTTGTATAAACTAAATTCATTTTCTAGCTCTAATTTCATAACAGATGAAATAGTATGTATATGTTGAGTTTTTTTTCTTATAAAATACCCTCACTTTTTTTCTCTCTTTCTCTTTCTTCTCTTCTTTCTTCTCTCTCCTCTCTTTTGTTCTTCATCTCGTCACTCTCTTTCCTTTCTTTCTTTTTCTTTTCTCTCTTTCACTCACTTACTCACTCACGCACAACATTCGCAGTCCCTCCTCTTTTTATAGATGATGATATGGGTGTAGTGGGGTTGGCGGTACATTTTAGCACCACATGAGTAATTGTAGGTTTTTTTTTAATCTTTTGGTGTAAAATTGCACATCTAGTTATTTATACTCAACTTAATACTACTCATTACTTTTAATAAAATTTATTCTTAACTTAGTATATGGTATATTGAATTTATCCTTACAAATTTGTGGTCTTATTTTTAACAGTTAATATTTATATTTTAACTTTTTGATCTAATCTTTAAAATAGATATTGATGTAAAATTATCAAGTAAGACATAAAATATTTAAGTTGGATACAGAAATTAAATATTACTATCATTAAAATTATTTTATAAAAAAGGTGATGTTACATTGATTCGTTAAGTTAGTATACTTAGTTACTAAAAAAGCTAAAACAAAAATGATTTTAATAAAATCATATTAAAATTTATTTCTTGTTATTATTTATAATTACAATGTTGTCAAACCTTTTAAAATAATTCTTTTTCACTGCCACTCTCACTTATACGAGACATAGTGCCTTTGTTCTCAGGCTTCATTGTTTTGTAAGGGTATACTCACTTTCATGCGTGTATACTTACAAATGTGTATTGTGTGATTATATTAGTGTCTAGTGAAGAAAATCTTAATTTCTACTTTTGTACAAACATAAGAATTCTAAGTTGTAGAAAAATATTAATGATATCAAACTGTTTATTAACAAATTATGGTTAAATTTAATGGTTTAATTTTGATGTATTGACATTGTCAAATCAAATCGCTGACTTTTCAAATAGTGGATAAGAGTAATCATATTTACTAATGTGTTATTACATAATTGGATTAATATGTAAAATATTTTTATACTATTAGTACATTTCAATCAAATCCCAAATTTAATATAGAAAGAGTTTTGAAAGAAGAAGAAAACAAAAGTTTTGTTAAGAATGAATAAGAGTGACGATCTATGTTTTATGGAAGAGTGAAAAAAATCTCCCTATAAACTTGTTTCCACCAACACACATTTACTTTTTTGGGTAATTTGGCTATTAAAAAAGCATTTTATTCTTTTTCCATTCAAAAAAATTATAATTATTTTTAATAATTAAAAACACCTCAATACTATTTCTCCAAATGTAAAATCACTTTTTCTAGAAGAATAATTATGCATTTGTTTGGGATTTTAGAGGCCCTAAAATCACTTTTTTACCAAAAAAAATCATTTTTTATATTTGAATAATTTTTGAAAAATAATCATGATCTAAAAAAATTATTTTTTGAGTTTTTTAATATAAAATTTAAATTTTATAATCACTTTTTTCAAAATCTGAAATAAATACATCCTAAATCTACAAAAAGAAGTTTTCAAAAAGTACTTTTTTAATAGTTAATCCAAAAGTATCCAAAAAATTGTTTTCCTAACCAATACTCTAAACCCAATTTATTTTATTTAAAAATAAAATTTTAAATTTTCAATATCTAAAATCCACCAAAAAAATGATATATTTTAAATTTTAACAAGTGTCATGAAGACAGTGGGCTGGAATAACTTTTCTTTCGACCTAAATTTATAAATAACAATAAAGTATGCAACGATTTTTAGTCATATCAAGATTTTTAATGAATTCATATTAAAATATTGGGCAAATAATACCAGAAAAATCGTATAAATCCCAACTTTTTACCTGAACCATGAACTATAAACACACAATGCTTTTGATAGTTTACATTTCTATCCTTCTGTGTATTGTTATTTTTTTCTTCTTCCAATAAAAGATATATATGTCAGTCTAGCACTAAAATATCAGGCAAGTCACTTTGGTCACGTAGCAGTTTTAATAACACAAACCAATTTTTTTCCCCTCTTTCTGAATACAAACCACCTTTGAGGATTAACTAAACTGCACTTCACCAGAATTACTCTAATTATAAGGGCCCACTTGGTGTGCATAAAATTATAAGTTCTAATAGAATAACCTCTAATAGTATAAGGTTAGATTGGATTAGGCCTGTTAAAATTTTAATATTATATAATATTTAGTGTAACATTATATAACGTACTATATTATATGATACAAAATTATCCCTTAACTATTACAAATAATTATAATCTTAAGTAAATATTTAACAAAAACTAAAATTATAATAAAATAAAAATATTTGTTAATTTTATTTAAAATTTTTTTTAAAACATTATTATTTAAAGATTTAATACTCATTCTTTTAAATATTTTATTATTTTTACTTCTATTTTCACCATATGCAATATAAGAAAAATGAAAATTTTATTCAAATAATAATTTTTGTTGGTTATTGAAATTTATTGGAGTGAGGTACAGTTTTTGAACAAGACTATGATGAAATGCAATTTAGTCAGACCTCAAAGACGGTATATAAGCAATTAAGGCTGCAAACATGAATGGATATCGAGATGAGCGTTGAATGCTTCTTGGATGCCCTAACAACACTCTTTAAATGACTCTGATCGCCAACGAGTCACCTTAATCAATTTGTTGGTCCATTTTCCAATGGCGTCAATTGAACATCTTGGATCGCTACAAGCTTTGCTTTTCCACCATATTCCCTGGGAGAACCTCTTCACCAACCTCTCTAATAAACTCCCTTCTCTCGTCCTCATTGCTTACAATTGCAATCTGCATACCAAGCCCATGAAAATTATGAATCATTTGAGGCTAAAAATAGGAATTTGTCCAACAAAACTCTTTGGTAGCAGGTGATGACTGAGGCAGCGTATAAAAACTATGCAACAAATCATATTATAAACAAATTATTACTCAAAGCATAAACTAACAAAAACCAACAAAATTGAGTTTACTATTTTGTTCTTTTTGTTTTTTCAATGGAAAAGTAAGGCTAAAAGTAGTCCCTCTAGTTTTATAAATGTTTCTGTTTGCTCTTCTAACCAATGGTCAACGGTGATAATACCATTCTAGTTACTCAAAGATTCAGTTAATTCCCTTTGTTATTGGAGAATTCAATTGTACAAGGGAAATGATGATGGTGTGATGCTCAAATCACATGTTTTGCAGTATGAAATGGTCAGATGTGGAATGATAAATAGACTCCAGTTCTGCACCATTTCAACTGCAGGTGATGACTAAGAAAGTTCTTGCTTGCTCCAAGGAGAAGTTAGCATCATCTGATAAACCGTGTGTTAGGGAAAGGTTTGCTGATCCAATAAGAGTTTACAGAAGGAAAAAACATAGGGGCAGTTATAGGTAATAAAATGCTAGCTGACTAGGCTAATGGAAAAATATCTTGTGGGCCCTTTACTAAATCAGGTGTATAACGGTTTTAGGGGAGGGAGGAGTGAGGGAGAACACGTGAGTTGTAATGGGGAAAGAGTATAATTCCCTGGGGGGGAGATAGTGGGGTAGGAATTCAGTTAGAATTGGTGGGAGCTGTGAGCCACTGAGGCGCTCAAGGCCTCCCTCTCGTGTTTGTTATTCTATCCTTCTATCTTTCTCAGTTAATATACAGATCATCATACTTTTGCATTCTGTTATCTTGTGTGCTTCTATTAATTGGTATCAGTCCTCTCATCTCTGGGAGTGGGTGTGCTCATTTCGTGAAGCTGTGACATGGAGGACAGGCTGGAACTGGAAGGAGGATCAAGAGAGTAGTGTAGTTGCCGAGAGGAAGGACGACCATCGACATCGGTCACGTGATCGATCACTGCCACCACAACGGCGTCATTCCTGGTTGGCTCAGATGATCACTAATCGGGGTTCCAAGGAAGACACCACTCACCTTCGTCTCCTCGATGTGAGCACCATGAGTCGCGGTCGCGACTGGGACGTGGGAACTCCCTCATTCCCTTAATGGTCATCGCACTGGAACGGCACCCATGGCCCAATCAATCAGGTACCGCTACATGGAGAGCCCCCTCCTCTAGGACAGGCGCGGGAAAATGGAACTTCCCATATTTTGGCAACAAGTCATGGGTTGGTTGGTGAATATCGAACGGTATTTCCGTATAAATGGAATTGAAGGCGAAGAGAAGTTTGAGGTGGTGGTCCTGGCTTTGGAGGGTCAAGCTTTGTCTTGGTACTAGGTCTGGGAAGTCAGGACAGAGTTTCATCGTGACGGTCATTTAGGGAAGGCATTGCACGGTCCAGCGGATGGGTAAGGGACCCATATGGGCCCCTCTTGCGTCTAAAGCAAGTGGGCTTTGTATTAGATTACATTGATGAGTTTGAAAGAATATCAGGCCCAATGCGTGACATGGACCGAGAAGTGCTAAAGGGATCTTTCTAAATGGGCAGCGAGGCAACTTAAGGGCTGAATTGAAAATCTGGATTTGGGGTCCTTGGCGGAAATAAAGGACAGGGCCTTGTTGTTGGAGGAAAGAAATAAGGGATGGAGGCGTGGGCTATCAGGCCGATAGAGAAGAATTTGGCCGAGCTAGGGGCCAATTCACTCAGAAGTTTAGTCCTCAAGGCAAAGGAACAGTGGGGGACATGAGATAGGAACAAGTGGGGAATGCGTGCATCTGGGGACAAGTGGAGGTGTTGGGCGACATCTATCAGGAGAACTCCAAGATAGGAGTCGCAAAGGCCTTTGTTTCAAATGAGAACGATGGGACGGGAACACGTTTGCAAACTAAAGCACTATAAATTGGTTCTTCTGGAAGAATCCGAAATGAGGAACCGAATGAAGAAGAGGAAGATCCAGCAAGAGGAAGAAGCTGAGTTGGCCTTGAAGTCCTTGCACCTAGCGTTCAATAGCCTCCAAGGTTTCACTACAGTAAACAAGTCATTCAAGGTATGTGGGATGGTGGGGGAACTGAGGTGATAATTTTAATTGACACTGGGCAGAGGCTAATTTCATCCACGCACTTCTAGCAGAGCGCCTCTAACTACCACGATGGAGTGTTCGTTGCAGTGGAAACGGGAACGGGGAGATAAGGTCCGAGTATGAGTTATGTGAGGATTTACGAGTAGGAATTCAAGGCAACCGCATATCTCTACCATTTTTTGTGCTTGGTTTGGGTGGTGCTTATATGATTCTAGGTTACGAGCGGGTAGCTAGTTTGGGATATCAGGGCGAACCTCTAGAAGCGGTACATCCTTGGGGAGCTCGAATCTTTTGAAGCTGGACTTAAAAGCTAGGTACTATAGAGATAGAATGAAGGAAATGAATATGGAGAAGACAGCCTTTAGAACACACGAGGGCATTACGAATTTTTGGTGATACCATTTGGGCTCACCAATGTCATTTAAATCTCTCATGAACAAGTTCTGAAGCCTTCTTAAGGCGGTCCGTCTTGGTCTTTTCAATGATATTCTAATCTCCAGCAATTAGAGGAGAAGCACTGGGAACATTTAGAGAAGGGATTTGGTCTGCGCGGAAAACAATCTTTTTATCAACAAAATGAAATGTTCATTTGTCCAGAAGGAGATTGAGTACTTGAGCCATCTAATTTAAGGCGAGGAGTGAAAGCTAACATCCTAAATTTCGTCTAGCTAATTGACTCGATGAACTCAAGCAATTGATTCCTGACTAGGCAGTTGATCTTGGCCACATAGTGGGAAGAGTCAACATTGGTGATTTATTGTTGATTAATAACAAATAATGTTAGAATAAACAAATGTGTCTAGAAAAATATGCAAAGAAATACAAAAACGTCATTATTTACTGAAATTACAAAAATACCCTTGCTATGTAAAGGAAATTACCAAACTACCCTTGCCTTATTAGTTAATGAAAAAGACACCCTTATTCTAAATGGAATTACAGAATACCACTA
>JAMLFY010000640.1:0-27460 GCA_030441495.1 Dalbergia oliveri
ATTTCATGGAAAGTGTTCATCATATCAACATAACAACTACCACGGAAACATAGTCGGTCCAATCCAGGCTCATAGGATGGATCTTTATACCATAATGTAACACCCTCCAAATTACCACATTTACTCGAGTATGGATATAGTAATTAGTAGAGTATTACTGGTAAGCTCGGGATCTATACTAGTTGAAATAATTCAATGACACGAAATGTCGCAATACATATACTATCATAACGAGATTTACATATAAGGGTATAATTATCACTATATATATATACATCATAAGGGCAAGACTAACAAAATGACCCCGAAAGTATAGGACTCGATGCAGACGAGGCTAATCCCCCTACCTGGTACCTAACCTACTCAAACACCCTGATGACAAAACCGCATATGTACATATACAACAGAGCAAAAGAAAACCAAAAGTACATCGAGCCTTAGGTAGGTAAGGTTCTAACACTATCCTATGTCTATGTACAATGCATCCGTCTCTAGAGGTCTCTACTCCTCGTCAGGAAGCCATTGGCCATCGGAGCGATGACCTCTCCTCCACGGGCACCGGGTCCTCAGAGGATCTGAGTCAGATGAGGAGGATGACGAAACGGGTGCGTCTGCGGGCTGATACGGGTGGAGCGAGGGATCTCAAACACTCCAGGATGGGCCATGTGAAAGGGCACACCGTCATAAGGAAAAGCGGGTCGAAGTCCGCGGCGAAGACCGAGGTACTGAAGGAGCGATCAAAGAACATATAGATCCGAATGGAATAACCAACGCGTACATACAGTCCAATGCCGGATCATATTGCCACACCCACTTGTGGCGATCACAAAAAACACTAGGGACGGCATCTGCGAATGAACAATAAAATACATACAACTAGGGGTGAGAATAATATAAAATTCTCAGGAGGGTAGTTTCCCCCATATACAATATACAATAGGGATAAGCAACTCATGCATATACAGTATTCATATAAACACCTACAGGAATCTTGAAAACCCGTAGGCCGGGAACTAAGGATAGGATCACAATAATCAATCGAGTAATAATATGCATAATCAGAAACTCCATTTCTCATGTCCTTCTCAATTTTCTCAACATAGGGAAGGCTTATTCTCACAGAGAGATACATTCACAATTCACAATTTCACAGAGGACCATAGACTGCTAGGACATGAGCTCATTCCTATTTGAGATCACCGAACTTCATTTTTTTCCATTTCGGATCACTCAGAGGTCTATGCCTAGCCGACACGTCTATCGACTCACAACTTTTCTAGGGAAGTCCTTCTTTTTGCCTTCCCTCTCAACTCTTTCTAAGCCTTGTTTCTGTTTTCCCCATATGTCTCAAATATACACAGGAAGATATGCACATACTAACATAGAATTTCAGCCATTTCCACATCTCATTATTCTGGCAGAATTGAAGTTCTAGGCACAACAATTTGTTACCATACCAAACAACCATTCCACCCTTAAGGAAAATTTCACATGACACTTCAATGTGTCTAAAACAACCTGTAAAAATTTCAGGGCAATCAGAGTTATATAGCCACTTCCATAAAATAGGCAAGTCTGGTGGTCAGAAGTCACAAATTCATAGTCCAGACTTGTGTTCTCAGAATATTTAACCCTAGAATTCGATGGAATCAAGGTACAAGAAAATTCACAGAGGTATTTCAACATGTTATTAGTCTTGTGTAAAAATTTCAGGAGCTATCTCAATCAATTGCTATGATTAAAAATTCGGGCAAGTTTGTTACTTCAGTCTCAATAGTTTAGACAGCAGCAGTTACAATTCGGTTCCTAATTTTTTTGAGGCATCAAACCTTAAAATTAACCCCAAGAAAATTCATATATTTAGTTTAAGGGCTTAACTACAACATATAATTTTCATGGCTCATGAAACCACCCAAAAATTTTCCAGAAAATTCGTGAGAAATTCTGATTTCAGAACAGAATTCAGTCCAGCAACCTAGTTCCAATTTCACTTGAGAGAAAACCCATTTTAAAACCATCCAAACACAACACAAAAATTCATACATCAATATCAATATGTTAACCATCAGAATCATCAAAATTTTCGGAATTAGGGCAAGCCAAAACAGAATTGAAAAATTCCAAAAAAGGCAGCAGAAAACCCTACTCTTGAAGGTGCAGGAGTCTCTATCTCTAGCTTGTTTCAAGTTGTGATTTCTTCACAACCAAAACTCCCCACACAACCTCAAACCCTCCTCTGATCACTGATGGATGTGCAAGAAGGATGGGGTTCTTGAAATTTCAATCGGTTATAATTGTAGAGGTGGAAGTGTAGATCAATTTTTGTGAAGGAAGATTTGGGTTTTGATGATTCTAAGCTAGGGTTTTTGTGAGATGAACACAAGATGAAGCTCTTGGCTATGGAGGCACTTCTTCCTCTGGTCTCCTTGCAAGGCCGAGTTCATGCTTAGCTTGGTTAAAAAGATCAAGTGATTAGGCTTGTAATAAATGCAAGGTAAGATATTTGTTAAAAATCATGATGACTTGGTGACTAGGCTATGATGGATGGCTAGGATTTGATCTTGGATTCCAAGATTGAATCCTAGCCTTCCACTTGTCTTAACTTGGGGGATATTGTTTAGTTGTAGTGATGGAAATGTCTTTCGTGTTAAAAACCACACACCGAAATCCTACCGAACGGGTAAACGCATCTAACCGATATTACCCGAAATTTAATTCTAGGTATAAAATTATCGTTCCCACACATTCCTAATCTTATTTTCATATTTTCTTAACTTCGGCACCTCCTGTCCTGAATTTAGCTTCCGCCTAGGCCTGCCCGCCAAGTACACTTTTTTTTTTTTTTACTCCCTCATGGAGTCATTCTCATCACAATTGTTCCTTAGAATTCTAATATTCCTATTAAGTTTTCCTCAATTAATATCTGAAGAAAACTAGGATGTTACATTACCACCCACCTAAGTAAAAAAATTTTGCCCTCAAAATTTCGTACCTGGAAACAATTTGGGTAGTCTCTCTTCATAGTTGACTCTAACTCCCATGTGAATTCTTCATTTCCTGGCCCACCCCAAGCTACTTTGACTAGTTGCACCTTTATTCCTCAGTTGCTTGATCTCTCTATCCACGATCTAGCGGAGGCACTTGAAACGTCAAGTCGTCCCGTAACTATAGATTCGGGTTCAATGATATGGGTGGAGTCTGGGTGGTACATCTAAGTTGAGATATATGAAAGACATCATGGAGATTGGATAAGGACGGGTAGGGCTATTTGATAGCAGCGCTTCGTCGAAGAATTTGAAAAGGACCTATAAACCTAGGTGACAACTTTTTGACCTTCAAGACTCTTACGCGTAGTGGGTGTGACCTTCAGGAACACATGCTCTCCCTCCTTAAACTCTAAAGGCTTCCTTCGTTTATCTGCATAACTCTTTTGACGACTCTGCGCAACGAGGATTTTATCCTTAATCTTCTGGATTTGTTCCTCTAATTAACTGATTGTTAACAATCTCGCTTCTCCTAAATCTTACCAACACAATGGGGACGACATTTCCTTCCATACAAGGCTTCGTATGGGGCCATGCCAATACTAGCATGATAGCTGTTATTAGGCAAACTCACCAGCGGAAGTACTTTATCCCAACTCCCTTTCTGCTCAATCACGCATGCCCTCATATCTTCCAAAGTCTGGATGGTGCGTTCGGTCTGCCCATTTGGGGGGTGATAAGCCATACTCAAACACAGCTTGGTTCCAAAGGCCCGTTGGAAAGCTCCCAGAACCTTGAAGTAAAACGGGGTCCCTATCGGAAACTATTGAAGAAGGAACGCCGTGTAGCCTTACTATCTCTTGGATATACAAGGAAGCTAACCTATCCAAAGGATAATTAGCTTTGATGGGTAAGAAGTGAGCAGACTTGGTCAGTCTATCCACTATGACCCATATGGCGTCATAGCCTGAAGACGTCCTTGGTAAACCCATTACGAAATCCATGGAGATACTTTCCCACTTCCATTCTGGATTTCTAAGGGTGTAAGGTTCAGCGGCTTCTGATGTTCTATTTTGACTCTCTGACAAGTTAAACACTTGCGAACAAACTCCGCTATATCCCTCTTCATCCCAGGCCACCAAAACATTCTCTTGAGATCTGCATACATCTTACTAGTCCCAGGGTGTATGGTGAATTCACCTTTATGTGCCTCCTTCAAAATCTCATTCCTGAGAGTACCACTTGCAGGTACACAGACCCTGTCCTTATACCTCCATATACCTCGTTGGTCTGGGTAAATTCCGAATTTCTTAGTGTGAGCCGATTTAAAAATCTCTTGAAGCTCTTGATCTTCAGGTTGTGCAACCAAACCGCTCCTGGAACTCGCTTGTTATTCTAATTTGACCTAACACCACACCTTCTGGGCTAAGACGTGCTCAAGCTAAGCTTCTTGAAGTCTTCTACTAGTTCCGTTTCCTTGATCATCATGCATGCTACACTCAGGGACTTTCCTCAATGCATTAGCCACAACGTTGCCTTGCCTGGGTGGTAATTCAGATTAAACTCGTAATCCTTAAGGAATTCCATCCACCATCTCTGTCTCATATTCAATCTTTCTGATCAAAGAGGTACTTTAAACTCTTATGATCCAGAAGACATTGAACTGGACACCATAAAGATGGTGTCGCCAGATCTTTAGAGCAAAAACTACAGCCGCTAGCTCAAGATCATGGGTTGGATAGTTCACCTCGTGGGGTCTCAACTATCGAGAGGCATAAGCAACCACATTTCTGTGCTTGCATAAGCACACACCCTAAGCCCTTGCTAGAAGCATCACAATAAACCTCTGAAGGGTCCCTGAGGTTCGGGTAGCACCAAGAGAGGAGCTGTGCAACTTCCGCTTTAACTCCTGAAAACTATTCTCACATTTTGGCGTCCATTTAAATTGAGCATTCTTTCGAGTTAACTTGGTCAAAGGTAGAGCTAGCTGGAAAAACCCATAATAAATCGCCTATAGTATCCAGCTAATCCAAGAAAGCTTCAAATCATTACCAGTTGGCCATCCCCAATTGAGTACGGATTTACTTTGCTGGATCTACGAAACTCCTTCTCGCGACACCACATGACCAAGGAACTTAACCTCTCCCATCAGATTTCACACTTTGAAGTTTAGCATACAACTTCCTCTCCCTTAGAATCTGGAACACAAACCTAAGATGCTCTGCATGTTCCTCTTGGTCCTTGAATAAATAAGTATGTCATCTATAAAGACAACTACGAATTTATCCAAGTACGGGCGGAAAATTCGGTTCATATAATCCATGAATACCGAGCATTGGTCAGTCCAAAAGACATTACCTTATACTCATAATGTCCGTATCGAGTTCTAAAGGCGCTCTGGGGATGTCCTCATCCCGAACTCGAATATGATGGTAACCTGACCTAAGGTCAATCTTTGAGAAAACAGTTGCCCACGTAATTGATCCAGAGGTCGTTCTTGGTAGAGGGTACTTGTTCTTGATAGTTACCTTGTTCAACTGCCTAATCCACACAAAGCCTCATACCCCCATCCTTTTTCTTTACCAAAAGGGGCTCCCACCCGAGGCACTAGGTCTAATAAAGTGCTTCCCTAGTAGCTCTTCAATTTGTGACTTTAATTCCTTCAATTCTAAGGGGGACATCCTATAAGGGGCAATGGAAAGGACCCGTCCCTGGACCAACTCAATGGAGAATTCGACTTCCCGCTCGGGTGGAAACTCCGAATATCCTATGGGAACACATCTGATAGTCCCTCACCACTGGAATATTCAGGTCATAGATACTTTCGCTTCACTAGCTGAGAGGAGGACATATTCCTGACGGCCTACCTTACTAGGGTTAGGTGTTACTAGGTCCAAATAAAGAAAAAGGGACCACAGGAAGAGGAAGACATGAGAAGAAATATAGCAGTTCCAGTTGGACAATGCAAAAGCACATAATTTGGTACCAGCTCCATACCTAAAATGACTTCTAAGCCAGACAAAGGTAGACAAAACAAATTTGCATTAAATTCTCTGGCATTTATAAAAAGAGAAGTGGTCATGCATGCTTGACAAGTTCTAATAGGGTTCGCAGGAAGGGTGGATACAAGAAGGTCATATGATAGCTTAGACACAGGTAATCCTAACTTTTGTACACAGTCATAGGATATGAAAGAATGGAGGCACCCGAATCATACAGGACGTCTAAAATAATTTCATTTATTTCACACTTACCTCGGATCAGATCGGGATTGAGAAATCTCCTTGGCATCCAATAAAAACACGTCCTGGTTGTTGTGGCCTGGGTGGGCGTGAGCTTCTTATTAGGACACTCGAAGATCTTGTGTCCTGGTTTCCCACAACCAAAGCATGTAATTTGTGTGGTCCAGCAAGGCCGGTTCCCATGATATTTTCCGCATTTGAACACTCTCTCATTGCCTCCCTTGGAGATTGGATCGTTTTCCTCTGTTGTTGTTGTTGTTGTTCGTGGAAATCTTCCCTTAGATTGGTGCATAGGCTTAAATCGAGGGCCTTGAGGCACTAGTCCTCTACATTGTTTTGCGCATACCTGAGGTTTGCCAACTTCTTGTTAGACTCCTAAACGTCGACATTTATTCACCAAAGTAGGATAATCTGAATTTCCAAGAGGCTCACAGCGGCTTCAATATCTTCACGTAGACCCCCTTCGTATTTCATGCATTTCCAAACTTCGTCCGATCACACTTGGTAAATCGTAGAAAATTTGCAAAGTTCCTCAAACTTGGTGGTACACCGCCACACTCATAGGACCTTGTCTAAGGGCCATAAATTCTAACTCCTTCGCATTTCTCAGAAGCGGAAGTACTTGTGATAAAAAGCCTCCTTAAAGATGTCCCAGGTAACTTCATGCGGAGGCTTCGAAAAGTCCTCTAGTACTTACCCACCAGAATTCATCTGCCTTCAGCATATAGGTGGCAAAAGCCACCTTTTGAATCCCTGAGGGTAGACTGAGAAAATCTTTTCCATTGCCTTGATCCATCTCTGCTTTGTAGGATCGAAGCTCCTCCAAAGGCGGGGGTTTGCCTTCCTAAACTCAGCAAATTTCTGATATTTACATCCCTTCATTCCTCCTGGGTTACCAACCGGGTGCTCCTCATTGCGGTGCATCGTTCCATCATCGGTTAGCAACTTGGAACCTTACCTCATTGCTGCCATTTCATGGAAAGTGTTCATCATATCAACATTGTTCCCTGTTTGGCTCTCGATTTGAAGTCATTGATTCCTGTCACACCAAACAAAATATTGAGTTGATCAGGCTCAATACCAATCCAAGTGTGGCAGGAATCCACAACATTTCCAACCACCAGTCATGTATACACATATATATATATATATATGCATCATCATGCATAACAACTACCACGGAAACATAGTCGGTCCAATCCCCAGGCTGAGGATGGACCCTCTAATACCATAATGTAACACCCTCCAAATTACCACATTTACTCGAGTATGGATATAGTAATTAGTAGAGTATTATGGTAAGCTCTGGATCTATACTAGTTGAAATAATCAATGACACGAAATGTCGCAATACATATACTATCATAACGAGATTTACATATAAGGGTATAATATTCAGTCACTATATATATATACATCATAAGGGCAAGACTAACAAATGACCCCGAAAGTACAGGATCTCGATGCGACGAGGCTAATCCCCCTACCTTGGTACCTAACCTACTCAAACACCCTGATGACAAAACCGCATATGTACATATACAACAGAGCAAAAGAAAACCAAAAGTACATCTTAGGTAGGTAAGGTTCTAACACTATCCTATGTCTATGTACAATGCATCCGTCTCAGAGGTCTCACTCCTCGTGCAGGAAGCCATTGGCCATTTGAGCGATGACCTCTCCTCCACGGGCACGGGTCTGAGAGGGATCTGAGTCAGATGAGGAGGATGACGAAACGGTGCGTCCCGGCTCTGAGCGGTGGAGCGAGGGAATCAAACACTACAGGATGGGCCATGTGAAGGGGCACACCGTCATAAGGAAAAGCGGGGTTAAGTCCCTTAAGAACCGAGGTACTGAAGGAGCGATCAAAGAACATATAGATCCTAACTGGGACCAACGCGTACATAGTTCCAATGCCGGATCATATTGCCACACCCACGTGGCGAATCACAGAAAAACACTACCGCATCTGCCGAATTGAACAATAAAATACATACAACTTGGAGGTGAATAATATAAAATTCTCAGGAGGGTAGTTTCCCCCATATACAATATACAACAGGATAAGCAACTCATGCATAGATATTCATATAAACACCTAGAGGAATCTTGAAAACCCGTAGGCCGGGAACTTAGGAGGATCATAATAATCAATCGAGTAATAATATGCATAATCAGAAACTCCATTTCTCATGTCCTTCTCAATTTCTCAACATAGGGAAGGCTTATTCTCACGAGAGACATACAATTCACAATTTCACAGAGGACCATCAGACTGCCAGGACATGAGCTCATTCCTATTGAGATCATTAACTTCATTTTTTTCCATTTCTGATCACTCAGGGTCTATGCCTAGCCGACACGTCTATCGACTCACAACTTTTCTAGGAAGTCCTTCCTTCACCTTCCTGACTCTTTCTAAGCCTTGTTTCTTTTTCCATATGTCTCAAATATACACAGGAAGATATACACATACTAACATAGAATTTCAGCCATTTCCACATCTCATTATTTGGAGAATTGAAGTTCTAGGCACAACAATTTGTTACCATACCAAACAACCATTCCACCCTTAAGGAAAATTTCACATGACACTTCAATGTGTCTAAAACAACCTAAAAATTTCAGGCAATCAGAGTTATATAGCCACTTCCATAAATAGGCAAGTCTGGTGGTCAGAAGTCACAAATTCATAGTCCAGACTTGTGTTCTCAGAATATTTAACCCTAGAATTCAAACTAATCAAGGTACAAGAAAATTCACAGATATTTCAACATGTTATTAGTCTTGTGTAAAAATTTCAGGATATCTCAATCAATTGCTATGATTAAAAATTGGGCAAGTTTGTTACTTCAGTCTCAATAGTTTAGACAGCGTTACAATTCGGTTCCTAATTTTTTTGAGGCATCAAAACTTAAAATTAAACCCAAGAAAATTCATATATTTAGTTTAAGGGCTTAACTACAACATATAATTTTCATGGCTCATGAAACCGTCCAAAAATTTTCAGAAATTGTGAAATTCTGATTTCAGAATAAGTCCAACAACCTATTTCCAATTTCACTTAAAGAGAAAACCCATTTAAAACCATCCAAACAAAACAAAAAAATATATGAATTTTTCAATTCTGTTTTGGCTTGCCCTAATTCCGAAAATTTTGATGATATTGATGATTAACATATTGATATTGATGTATGAATTTTTTTTGTTGTGTTTGGATGGTTTTAAATGGGTTTTCTCTCAAGTGAAATTGAACTAGGTTGCTGACTGATTCTGTCTGGAATCAGAACTCTTCACGAATTTTCTGGAAATTTTGTGGGTGGTTTCATGAGCCATGAAAATTATATGTTGGATTTAACATCTTAAACTATTTACATGAATTTTCTTGGGTGTTGATTTTAATGTTTTACTCAAAAAAATCAGAAACCGAAATGAGGCTGATGCTGCGAATGTTGAAACTGAAGCACTAAAGTTGCCCGATTTTATTATCACAGAAAATGATTGAATTAGCCATTGAAAATTTTACACGAAGTTAATAACATGTTGAAGTATAACTGTAAATTTTTTGTACATTGGTTCCATCAATTCTAGGGTTAAAATTAAGGGAACGATCTGGTTGTGAATTGGTGGCCCCTGACCACTAGATTTGTATATTTACTGAAGTAGCTATAGAGCTTGTTTGTCCTGAAATTTTCAGGTTCTCCACATTAAAGTGTCATATAGAATTTTCGTGGCTCTTGGAATAGTCATTTGACATGGCAATTAAATGTTGTACCCAGAACAGTAATTCTGCCAAGGTGCTGGAATGTGAGAATGGCTGGAATTATGATAGTTTGATATATTCCAAGTTTATGATATATGAATGCATATAGTGACTTTAAAGTTTGGTTTATGAGAAATGAATGAGAGTCACTTGTGATTGATGGTATATATATGTTTGAGACATTATGAAATTCAGAAACTATGCTAACGTATATAGTAAGGTGAGCTTGAGGATGATGTATGTACCAAGTGAAGAATAGGTCTCCTTTAGTGTGTAAAGGGCATAGAGGTCCCTTGAAACCTGGAAGGACAGGGAAGTCCCTTAATGTGTAAAGGGCACGGAGGTCCCCTGAATATGTAAAGGGCACGTGAGAGGTCCCCTTCAGTTCAAAAAAGGGGTCCGGTGTGGTTATTTGGTCGTCCCGACCACACCGTACTGAGAAATTTGCAAAGTTCCTCAAACTTGGCTTATACTCTGCCATACTCATAGGACCTTGTCTAAGGGCCATAAATTCTAACTCCTTCGCATTCTCAGAAGCGGGGAAGTACTTGTGATAAAAAGCCTCCTTAAAGATGTCCCAGGTAACTTCAGCGGGAGGCTTCGAAAGTCCTTGGTACCTACCCACCAGAATTCGCATCTTGCCTCCACATAGGTGGCAAAAGCCACCTTTTAATCCCTGTAGGGTAGAGCTTGAGAAAATCTTTTCATTGCCTTGATCCACTCCTCGCTTTTGGGATCCACTTATATACACACATAATACTACTCAATAGCATAGTATTACATTTTGAAATATATGTGCCCTAGGACATTCATAGGAGACTTTTCTTTTTCATGCCCATTAAAAGAGGTTTTCCCGTGCCCATTAAAGAGGATCTTTCCGTGCCCAAAAAAAAAGGGGACTTTTCTCTGCCCTTGAGGTTTATGTGATGCTTCTAGCAAGGGCTTAGGATGTGCTGCTTATCAAACAGAAATGTGGTTGCTATGCCTCTGAGAGTTAGACCCCACGAGGTGAACTATCCAACCCATGATCTTGAGCTAGCGGCTAGTTTTTGCTCTCAAGGTCTGGCAACACCATCTTTATGGTGTACGAGTTCAATGTCTTCTGGATCATAAGAGTTTAAAGTACCTCTTTGATCAGAAAATTGAATATGAGACAGAGACGGTGGATGGAATTCCTTAAGGATTACGAGTTTCTGAATTACCACCCAGGCAAGGCAAACGTTGTGGCTGATGCATTGAGCAGAAGTCCGAGTGTAGCATGCATGATGATCAGGAAACGGAACTAGTAGAAGACTTCAAGAAGCTTAGCTTGAGCACGTCGTCAGCCCCGAAGGTGTGGTGTTAGGTCAAATTAGAATAACAAGCGGTTCAGGAAGCACTTTGCTGCACATGAAAAGATCAAGAGCTTCAAAAGATTTTGAAATCGGCTCACACTAAGAAATTGCCCAATTTCCACAGACCAGCGAGGTATATGGAGGTATAAGGACAGGGCCTGTGTACCTGCAAGTGGTACTCTCAGGAATGAGATTTTGAAGGAGGCACACAAAGGTGAATCACCATACACCCTGGGACTAGTAAGATGTATGCAGTCTCAAGAGAATGTTTTGGTGGCCTGGGATGAAGGGGATATAGCGGAGTTTGTTCGCAAGTGTTTAACTTGTCAGAGAGTCAAAATAGAACATCAGCCAAGCTGGAACCTTACACCCCTTAGAAAATCCCAGAATGGAAGTGGGAAGATCTCCATGGATTTCGTAATGGGTTTACCAGGACGTCTTCAGGCTATGACGCCATATGGGTCATAGTGGAGACTGACCAAGTTCTTCACTCTTACCCATCAAAGCTAATTATCCTTTGATAGGTTAGCTTCCTTGTATATCCAAGAATAGTAAGGCTACACGGCATTCCTTCTTCAATAGTTTCCGAGAGGACCCCCGTTTTACTTCAAGGTTCTGGGTAGCTTTCCAACGGGCCTTTGGAACCAAGCGTGTTTGAGTACGGCTTATCACCCCCAACGGATGGGCAGACCGAACGCACCATACAGACTTTGGAAGATATGCTGAGCATGCGTGATTGAGCAGAAAGGAGTTGGGATAAAGTACTTCCGCTGGTGGAGTTTGCCTATAACAGCTATCATGCTAGTATTGGCATGGCCCCATACGAAGCCTTGTATGGAAGGAAATGTCAATCCCCATTGTGTTGGTACGATTTAGGAGAAGCGAGATTGTTAGGACCTGACTCAGTTAATCAGACGACAAACGAAGAAGATTAAGGATAAAATCCTCGCTGCGAGAGTCATCAAAAGAGTTATGCGAGTTAAAGGAAGCCTTTAGAGTTTAAGGAGGGAGAGCATGTGTTCCTGAAGGTCACACCCACTCCTGCGTAGGAGAGTCTTGAAGGTCAAAAAGTTGTCACCTAGGTTTATAGGTCCTTTTCAAATTCTTCGACGAATTGTTAGACCTTGATCAAATAGCCCTACCCCTTATCCAATCTCCATGATGTCTTTCATATATCTCAACTTAGAATGTACCACCCAACTCCATCCATATCATTGAACCCGAATCTATCCAGTTACGGGACGACTTGACGTTTCAAGTGCCTCCCGCGAGAATCGTGGATAAGAGATCAAGCAACTGAGGAATAAAGCAATGCAACTAGTCAAAGTAGCTTGGGGTGGCCAGAAATGAAGAATTCACATGGGAGTTAGAGTCAACTATGAAGAGAGACCAGAATTGTTTCCATGTACGAAATTTTGAGGGCAAAATTTTTTTACTTAGGTGGGTGGTAATGTAACATCCTAGTTTTCTTCAGATATTAATTGAGGAAAACTTAATAGGAATATTAGAATTCTGGGGAACAATTGTGATGAGAATGACTCCATGAGGGAGTACACAAAAAAAAAAAAAATGTGAATAGTACTTGGGCCCATAGGCCTCCGGAAGCAAACCGGATTCAGGACAGGTGCCGAAGTTAAGAAAATATGAAAATAAGATTAGGAATGTGTGGGAACGATAATTTTATACTTAGAATTAAATTTCGTAATATCGGTTATGGGTATTGTTATCCGTTCGGTAGATTTCGGTGTGTGGTTTTTAACACGGAAACATTTCCATCACTACAACTAAACAATATCCCCAAGTTAAGACAAGTGGAAGGCTAGGATTCAATCTTGGAATCCAAGATCAAATCCTAGCCATCCATCATAGCCTAGTCACCAAGTCATCATGATTTTTAACAAATATCTTACCTTGCATTTATTACAAGCCTAATCACTTGATCTTTTTAACCAAGCTAAGCATGAACTCGGCCTTGCAAGGAGAGAACCAGAGGAAGAAGTGCCTCCATAGCCAAGAGCTTCATCTTGTGTTCATCTCACAAAAACCCTAGCTTAGAATCATCAAAACCCAAATCTTCCTTCACAAAAATTGATCTACACTTCCACCTCTACAATTATAACCGATTGAAATTTCAAGAACCCCATCCTTCTTGCACATCCATCAGTGATCAGAGGAGGGTTTGAGGTTGTGTGGGAGTTTTGGTTGTGAAGAAATCACAACTTGAAACAAGCTAGAGATAGAGACTTGCACCTTCAAGAGTAGGGTTTTCGCTGCCTTTTTGTGGAATTTTTCAATTCTGTTTTGGCTTGCCCTAATTCCGAAAATTT
This sequence comes from Dalbergia oliveri, assembly GCA_030441495.1. Classification (NCBI taxonomy): domain Eukaryota; kingdom Viridiplantae; phylum Streptophyta; class Magnoliopsida; order Fabales; family Fabaceae; genus Dalbergia; species Dalbergia oliveri. The sequence continues at coordinate 13,651 of JAMLFY010000640.1, forward strand.
TGATGATTCTGATGGTTAACATATTGATATTGATGTATGAATTTTTTTGTTTTGTTTGGATGGTTTTAAAATGGGTTTTCTCTCAAGTGAAATTGGAACTAGGTTGCTGGACTGAATTCTGTTCTGAAATCAGAATTTCTCACGAATTTTCTGGAAAATATTGGGTGGTTTCATGAGCCATGAAAATTATATGTTGTAGTTAAGCCCTTAAACTAAATATATGAATTTTATTGGGGTTAATTTTAAGGTTTGATGCCTAAAAAAATTAGGAACCGAATTGTAACTGCTGCTGTCTAAACTATTGAGACTGAAGTAACAAACTTGCCCGAATTTTTAATCATAGCAATTGATTGAGATATCTCCTGAAATTTTTACACAAGACTAATAACATGTTGAAATACCTCTGTGAATTTTCTTGTACCTTGATTTCATCGAATTCTAGGGTTAAATATTCTGAGAACACAAGTCTGGACTATGAATTTGTGACTTCTGACCACCAGACTTGCCTATTTTATGGAAGTGGCTATATAACTCTGATTGCCCTGAAATTTTTACAGGTTGTTTTAGACACATTGAAGTGTCATGTGAAATTTTCCTTAAGGGTGGAATGGTTGTTTGGTATGGTAACAAATTGTTGTGCCTAGAACTTCAATTCTGCCAGAATAATGAGATGTGGAAATGGCTGAAATTCTATGTTAGTATGTGTATATCTTCCGTGTATATTTGAGACATATGGGAAAAGAAACAAGGCTTAGAAGAGTTGAGAGGAAGGCAAAAAGAAGGACTTCCCTAGAAAAGTTGTGAGTCGATAGACGTGTCGGCTAGGCATAGACCTGAGTGATCCGAAATGGAAAAATGAAGTTCGTGATCTCGAATAGGAATGAGCTCATGTCCTAGGTCTATGGTCCTCTGTGAAATTGTGAATTGTGAATGTATCTCTCTGAGAATAAGCCTTCCCTATGTTGAGAAAATTGAGAAGGACATGAGAAATGGAGTTTTTGATTATGCATATTATTACTCGATTGATTATTATATATCCTTAGTTCCCGGCCTACGGGTTTTCAAGATTCCTGTAGGTGTTTATATGAATACTTGTATATGCATGAGTTGTTTATCCCTGTTGTATATTGTATATGGGGGAACTACCCTACTGAGAATTTTATATTATTCTCACCCTGAAGTTGTATGTATTTTATTGTTCAGATTCGAGATGCCGTCCCTATGTTTTTCTGATTCGCCACGTGGGTGTGGCAATATGATCTGGCATTGGACTGTATGTACGCCGTTGGTTATTCCCAGTTCCGGATCTATATGTTCTTTGATCGCTCCTTCAGTACCTCGGTCTTCGCCTTTCGACCGCTTTTCCTTATGACGGTGTGCCCCTTCACATGGCCCATCCTGGAGTGTTTGAGATCCCCTCGCTCCACCCGTGTATCAGCCGCAGACGCACCCGTTTCGTCATCCTCCTCATCTGACTCAGATCCTCTGAGGACCCCGTGCCCCTGGAGGAGAGGTCATCGCTCCGATGGCCAATGGCTTCCTGCACGAGGAGTAGACCTCTGAGACGGATGCATTGTACATAGACATAGGATAGTGTTAGAACCTTACCTACCTATAGACTGATGTACTTTTGGTTTTCTTTTGCTCTGTTGTATATGTACATATGCGGTTTTGTCATCAGGGTGTTTGAGTAGGTTAGGTACCAGGTAGGGGGATTAGCCTCGTCTGCATCGAGTCCTGACTTTTCGGGGTCATTTTGTTAGTCTTGCCCTTATGATGTATATATATAGTGACTGATATTATACCCTTATATGTAAATCTCGTTATGATAGTATATGTATTGCGACATTTCGTGTCATTGAATTATTTCAACTAGTATAGATCCAAGCTTACCAGGAAATACTCTACTAATTACTATATCCATACTCGAGTAAATGTGGTAATTTGGAGGGTGTTACACCAACCATGCTTGCCATGCCTAAGCCTATGCTTTTGTAAGAGATATTTTCCTCCTCCCTTGGCCTTGAAAACCATCAGCCATTCCCTCCCCAAATCAGCCAACATGTCTTATTTTTCTATAAATACCAAGCCTTTGAAGACTTGGTTGCTCTTTGGATCATTTGCCAAGATTAGGCATTCTTGCACTTTCTCTCATTTCCTTTCAAATTCCCTCAACTTGGCTGATTTCTCCCTTCAAGTCTCAAGAAGGATTTTCCTCTCCATTTCATCAAAAACTCAAGCTTTCCTTCCTCTCTTCAAGACTTCTTAAGGTAGGGGTTAAGTTTTGATGATTTTGTTTGTGTTCTTCAAGAAAGTTCTAGTTTTCTCTTGGTTTCAAACTCTTTTCCCTTCCCCTTTCTTTTCGGCCAAGAGGCCTTTTTGTAAAAAGAATATGAGCTTGATGATGAGGTTTCAAGATAATGACTTGTTGTTGTCATGTGAGAAACCTCTAAAGCTTGAAACAACTTGGTCTTGGACCATACATGCTTAGATTTCCTTTCTTTTCTTGGCTTAAGTTTCGGTTTTCCTCTTCCTCTTTCCCTTATGGACTTCAGTTTTTCTTCTTTGGATTTGAACAAAGTTTCTAAAATATGTCTAGTAGATCACAAAAGTTTTGTTAAGAAATTTAATCTTATGATTTCAAAGAGCTCTAAGCTTACCCTTGCCAACCTTAAAGTTGGTCGGCGTTTAAGAGTTTTACTCTAGATTGAAGCCCATGAGCAATAAAATAAAGAATATGACTTAGTCCTTGTAGTTTTGTTTAAACAAAGTGATGAACTTTGGGTCCATTTCCTTAAGCTTGATGATGAAGTTCAAACCTTAAGATTTCTCTTGAAGTCTAGGTGCTAAGAACTCTAAAGCTTGCCTTATGATACATAATGGGTTGAGGTTTATGTTCTTCTAAAAGTCTTGCAAGAGCTCTAGTTAAGATAAAACAGTTGCATTCATGTTTAAATTTATGTCTTGCATCTCATGTTTATTTTGATGCTATCACTAATTTCACAAGAGTAAATGAATGAACTTGCATTACCATATTTAAATTCTCAAGCTTGCATTTCATGTTTATATTTCAAGTCATCACTTAATCCTTAAAGATAATAATGAAGTTGCATCTCATATTTATTTTATGCTCTCACTTTACTTTCTAATGAAGAGTAAAATAAAGTGCATGGCATGTTTAAGATTTTGTCATCACCTAAATACTCTAGAGCTCAAAGACTTGCCCTAAGTATCCTAAAAAGGAAACTCCAGTTAAAAGAAATGGATGAGTTTTGGTATGATTCAATAATGGTTTGATTTTGTAAAATGCATGAATAATTTCAAGAAAATGTTGGAAACTGTTTTATGAGGTCTCAAGATGTTTAAATAGTTTGGAATGTGTCAAAATCATGTTTTCTCAAATTCCTAGGTTCTGGCAATCGATTACTATCCATGTAATCGATTACCAAAGGGTTTGAAGGACTTTTGGTTTGGTAATTGATTACCAAGAGTGTAATGATTACCGGCTTCTTCATGCCCAGAACCTATTCTGGAAACCCTATAATCGATTACCTTATAGAGTAATTGATTACCTTGTGTTCTTTATTTTTCCTAAACGATTTAACCCTAAGTAATCGATTACCATTGCATGTAATTGATTACCTGGTTGTTTAGAAACCCAGAGTGATTTGAGCTCCTGGTAATCCATTACTAGGAACATGTAATCGATTACCAGAACACCTTTTGTTTCCAAAATATCCAAGAGAAAACTAGTAACCTATATGCATTTCAACCCAAGAGATTATGTGATTTTATGGGTTCATGACTTCGGTTCTATGTTTGGCTCCTGCAACCTGTTCCTAAAATGTGTAAAATTATGTTGAGTGAAGCAAGGATCATTTGGAAAAGTTAGAAAGAATAAGTAACTTATAAGGGATTAGAGATAAGAATTCTAGAACACCTTAATGCAAAGAAATGCCAATATGTTCTAGCATGATTAATTCAAGGATAAATGATTCATAACTAGTAAGACCTATATAGGATCCCTTCATAAATAATTGGTGTTGATTTCTAAGTTTAAGATGATGTTAAGAGATCTAAAGTGGTTTATAACTTAGAGAACATGCCTCAGGAATCCCATAATTAGTCTAGGAAATAATTATGCAGCCTGAAAAATGGATCTTAAAAGGGTCACGATGGAGATTTAAAGCCAGTGAGCATATGATATTTGACGCCCCAATTTTTACTGTAATTTTTACTGTCATTAAGAATTACCGAATTACCATAGGTAAATATTATATAAAATTTGAGACCAAACAATCCTTAATAAAGGAATATAACGTTAGAAGAGAAGTTAGGAGCAATTCGTGCAAGTATTGCAAACCCCAATTTTCTGACGTGTAAAATGACCAAAATGCCCTGAGGTTATTTTACTCAGAAAATGAGGATTGTGGGCCCCACCCATCCTCAAGGGGATGTTTTGATGTTAATAAGGGATTGTTTGTGTTATGTGTGTTAATAGAGGAGAAGAATCCTAATTTTGAGCTCCGACGCGAAATGACCAAAACGCCCTTCCGTTTTAACCCCGATTTGTGCCGACTTAGACCGAACCTCACTAAAATGTGTTAAAAGGTGTTTTTAAGCCATGATTAACCATTGGTTAAGCTCGGTTGTCTCGGGCAATTTTTAAGTAAAATGACCGTTTTGCCCCTCCTTTGTAGTTTTACAAATTTTGAGATTTTTGATTTGTCTAACGAAACCTAAGCAATATTAGGCTCAAATTAAAGCTTATTAAATTCTAATTATTAATCTAGAGTCAAAATTATTTATTTAAATTGATTAGAACCTAAAATTGCTTTAAAACACTCAAATTGCTTACTAATTCACCTAAGCCCTTAACCGTAAATTCTCAAATTGCATGAATACCTTGCCTACACCTAAATAATACATGGAACACACAAAACCCTCTTCCATGAGGCTGTAATGCATGAAATAATGCAGCCATAATACATCAAAAAATTGCACTAAAACATAATGCCAAAAATTACCATAAAATAAGGAACTTTGAAACATGATTCCATGTTTTAAGCCACCAAACAAGATGATTTTCCTTCCTTGTCTCCTCCTCAAATTTAGTCAGATTTTCCTCCTCCTCTTGTCCATTCATGAGCTTGAATTCTTCTATAAATAGGCATGCTTAGAAGTCATTAGAGACTTGCTCAAAAATTCACAACTTCAAGTTTTTCCTAAGCTCAAAAACTTTCTTTCTTCTTCCCCCTTGGCTGAAATTTTTCTTCAACCTTTCAAGAATATTTTCTTTCATTTCACTCCAAGAAACCAAGTTCTCTTCCTTTCCTTCAAATCAGATTAGGTAGGGAGTTGTTTTTAAGTTTATTTCTATGTTTTGCTAAGTGTTGTTCTTGGTTCAAAATGATGATTTCATGGATTTTCTCTAGTTTTTCCATTTGGTTTTCTTCTTCCTTTTTCTTTAACCAATTCGGCCATATGGCCTAGGTGGGACTAAGATGATGGCTTGATGATGAGGACCTTGAAGGTGGGTTGTGAATCCATCACAAGTTAGGCCTCTAAAGCTTGAAAGTTCCACTTGATGCAAAACTTTAAAGAATGATGTTTTTATGATGATTTTATGATCTTGAGTTTAGAATTGAAAGATGTATTTCTCACTTTGTCTTGTTAAGATATATATATTGAATTTGTATTTCTATAAAGTCTTGAAGGAGCTCTAGTAAAGAAATCAAATGAACTTGCATCCATGTTTAAGTTTATGCCTTGCATAATCATGTTTACTTTCTATGTCATCACTAAAATTTCAAGAATGAATAAATGGACTTGCATACTCATGTTTAAATTTCCAAGTTTGCATTTCATGTTTATATTTCATGTTGTCACTTAATCTCTAAAGATAATAAAGAAGTTGCATCTCATATTTATTTTATGTTCTCACTTTATTTTATAATGGCTAAAAGAATCAACGCATGACATGTTTATTTTTATGTCATCACCTAAAGATCCTAGAGCTCAAAGACTTACCCAAGTATCACAAGCAAAGAAATAAGATTATTGGAGTTAAAGAATTGATTCTTTAAGAAGTCTTGAGATTGGAGCTTAAAAAGATGTAATAATAATTCTCTTCTCCCTTCAAGTTGCGATTACCGGGCTCAGGTTCCTTAAGATTCTCTTCTCCTCCACTCCCCCTCCTGCGCTACGGGCGCTCCAGTTTCTTGCATCATGTTTATATTTCAAGCTCTTGCATCATGTTTAATTTTCAAGTCATCACCTTAAATCTTAAAGATAAAGAAATGGATTTGCATATCATGTTTATAATTCCAAGTTATCACCTTATAATGACAAGATTAAAATGAGGTTGCATAGCATGTTTATGATTCTAAGATATCACATAAATCTCTTAAGCTCAAGACTTGCTCCTTTTATCTTAAGTGAGAATTTTAATTATGAAGATTCTTTCAAAAAGAATTAGTTTCTAAAAGAGTTTTAAAGCTTTGCAAGGATTTTACGGGAAACTAATATTTTATGTTCACTTAAAATGTGATTTTATACAATTATATGAGGTTCATGATTCGGCTTCTAATATTAGTACCAATAAATGATGATGATTTAATATGTTTGAAGTTGTGATAATTATGGTTTATTGCTAAAGGAATGATTCTATGCATGTTAGAGATAAAACTAGCTTCCTAAAAGTGTAAAAGCAAGATTTCTAGAACTTTAGAGAATGAAATTTATGCATTCTGTCCAGAGCCTTTAGTGACCTTAAGAACCAGATATTATTATGTTTAGATAAGGGACAATGATTCATAATTGGTTTAGTAATTAATTTTAGCATCATAGGGAAAGCCGATAACGAGAAAGGGTTAAAAACGTAACTTCTAGCACATTAAACCTTAAGAACAACTTACTGCTATGCTACCCCATATAGTCTAATAATGTTCTTAAGGCTTATAATTGATGGTAATAAATCCCTTAGATGCATAAGTAATTAGTTTGATAATTAAGGTTACCCAATTTTAGTTTGGTTATTTAAGGGAGCTTTATGTGAAAATTTTAGATGACATCTTTTGATGCTTTGGAATGTCAGCTTATATGATGATGTAATGCCTACTGAGAATTTGATATTATTGAATGATTTCATGGCTTGCATGTTATAATTGCTATTGCAAACAATGAGAATGTTCATGCATCTTGATGATTATGATATAACATGCTAAGACTTAATGGTGACTTAAACTCATGAGGAAATGATCCTTTGGACCCATCAGACTATAGGTGGTGAAAAGGTGATCTTGAGAAAATGATCCTTTAAGACCCATCAGACTATAGGTGGTGAAAAGGTGATTCTTGCCCTAGCCCGTTCTCTCAAAAGGGTAGAGTCGGGATTTAACTTATCAAAAGGGATAAGTATATGCTAGTGACGACTAGTAAGGTATGAGCTCATAACCTAGATTACTCCCAAAAGGGTGGAGTATAGGGTGGCCCAAGGAAAATAATGATGATGATGATTTTAAGTCACCTAGGACACTAAAGTAATGAAATATGTGCACCATGTCTTGTGCATAGCTATTATGGTATGATGTTTTCTGTGTATAGCATTTTATGAGATATGATGGGAAATATGATGTTCTTTTATGCATAATATTTATGATATGATGATGAAGAATACGATCTATTGATAAAAGGAAAGTTCATTATAAACATGACATGCTAAGTTTATGATGCATTATAAGCGCATGATTAAAACCGACGAACCTCTTGGTAAAGTATATTTTCAAACTTAATAAATCAATCTTAGCATGCTCACTATTTCATAATAACCCTCAGGTTCCTGGGGACGATGATGATGACACAATGCATCATGAGGTGAGTACCCTACTGAGATTCTTTTTATAAGTTTCTCACTCCCTCTATTTTTCTTTCCATCTCGTCTTTAAAGAGTAAAGAAGCGTTCGTGAATCACATTGAGGCTGCCACCGGGTAGTCAGAACTCTATCTGAGTTTCACTCGTATATTTTAGATATCTATCCCTATCCCTAGTGTTATTACTAGGTGCCATTAATGGATGTCCTTCCATCCATATATTATTTATGTTTTGTTAGATTGCCTACACTTAGTCTTATTCCTTTTAGGCAAAATATCTATATTGATATGTAATTATGGATGCGTATGATGAGCCAATATATTATGATGTGATGTTTGTAAATTCCTATGTGTCTTTTAAATTTTGCTAAATCATTACATGTTAGCACGGTCACGTTTTCAATTATGTTTAAAGAAAAATGGCTTGTAATTTCACTAAGTATTTTCAAAGCATGATTAAGGAACTGAAGCAAAGAGTAAGTCTAGTAATTAATCATACCGGTGTATTGGGTTAATTATTAGGGTGTTACATTTTGGTATCAGAGCAGTCGGTTTCATGGAGCCTTATTGGACCGGCTATGCTTCTAAGCATATACGTTAGAAATGTCATGTGTATATGTTTATCATTAGGATGTGCTTGAGGATTAGAGATGCATGACTATTGTATGTTGCACGTGCCATGGTAACTTGCTCACTTTGCATGGAATGTTTAGCCTGATCACCTAGTGTTGCCGTTTTGTGTGTATAGGGACCAATGGCACGTCGACAACAGAACTAGGAACATGGCAGAATAAGAAAACACAATGATACCTCCAGCACTCCCTTGATGTGGCAAGGACAATGAGATGATGATGGATCGAATGGATCAGATCGCCAAGCTAATGCGAATCAAGGCCATGAGACCCGAACATGCTCGTTTTGGGAGTTTGTAGGCGACTAAATCACTTTCAAGGGGAGCCTCAATCCAAATGTTGCAGAGAATGGATTCGGAATATTGAGAAGGTCTTTGCTGTAGTCCCATGCTCGAGAAGGAGCAGAGGTCACCTTCGCTACCCATATGCTGAGGTGATGCCCTTTTGTGGACAGGTGCTCGAAGACTCTTGAGGCGATCGACATGGACATTGATTGGGAACTATTTAAGGTCCATTTTTATGAGAAGTATTTTCCAAAAGTCTTAGAAAATGCCAAGGACATTGAGTTTATGCAACTTGTCCAGGAAACATGAATGTAGCCAGGACACCCCAGATTTGAGGAACTCATTAAGTTCTCAAGGATGTACTGAGGGTAACCCTGAACCAGATTGGAAATGCATTAAATACGAGTCAGGTTTAAAGGCGAGCTTAATGTGGCAGTGGCGCATTTGGAGATTAGGGATTTCTCTACTGAGTTAACAAATGCCGCATCATTGAAGAAGCAGAAGAAAGTGAGCACCTCAAAGTCCGATAATATCACCAAGAGGCTGACACCTCAAGGTCAGCCAAGAGAAATGAACCATTCCCACCTCAATCAGACCCCAAGGTCCACAAAGGAACTTTCAACAAGGAAGGTTGAACAACAACAACAACCGCTATGACACAACCGTGACAACAACAAGCTACAACAACAACCCCAACAACAATCACAACAACAACAATAACAACAACAAGGGGAAAGCACCACAAAGGGGTCCAGCAGCACCTCCACAACCCCTACCATCCATGGATTCCCAAGTGGGAGAATCATGGGAGCATGCCTGTCGAGCCGAAACAAATGTATGCTATCGTGTGAAAGCGAGCCATTACTCTCGAGAATGCATGGAGAGGAACCCGCCAACCCCCAATCCCAAGCCACAATATCAAGGAAGGGTTTTTACCGTTAAATGCTGAAAAGAACGACAAAGTCACGGAATCTCGGGGAAGGTAAGTGTAACATGTATGGAAAAGACTTAATTGTACTTGGATGTCTGCGCTTCCCATTTTTTATTTCCCACTCATGTGTTAAAAGCCTTAACTTGCATGTGACCTAAGCTTCCTTTTGACCTTATTGTTTCTACCCTGACTAAAACCCGTTAGGACTTGTAGATGTTGTCTAGATTGCAATTTTGTTATAGAAGAATAGATCCTTTGTTTTAGATCTCATTTGCTTACCCATGCAATGTTTATAATGTGATTCTTGGCATGGATTGGCTTGAGGCCAACCGTGTATTGTTAAATTGCTATGAGAAAACCATCACCTCTCCGTTCCCATTGACCGAAGAAACCCATAAGTCTGGACAGATGGACTGGTAAGGGTGAGAATAGGTTATATTTTCCTAGCCGCTAGTGATGTAGACTTTGAGCAAAGTATCGATGAGATACCAATAGTAAGGAATTATCCCGAGTATTTCAGAATGAGATACTAGAGTTTCCCCCAAGAGAGATATCAGTTTTCCATAGAATTGCTTCCTGTGCAGGTCCCATATCCATAGCCCCATAATATGTCCCCATTACAATCTACCGAGTTGAAAGCTCAATTAGAGGATTTATTGGAGAAAAGTTTGTTAGGCCTAGTGCGTCACCTTGGGGAGCCCCTTGTTGTTTGTGAAGAAAAGGATGGGAGTATGAGGATGTGTGTTGACTATAGGCAATTGAATAAAGTGACAGTGAAGAACAAATACCCTTTGCCTAGGATAGATGACTTGATGGACCAGCTAAAGGTGCAAAAATGTTTTCTAAGATTGATTTGAGGTCAGGTTACCACCAGATTAGAGTAAGAGATGAAGATATACCGAAAACGGCCTTTTCAATTTATACGGCCATTTTGAGTTTGGGAGTAATGTCCTTTGGATTAACCAATGCTCCAGGATTTTTATGGATTACATGAATAGGATCTTTAGACCCATTTAGATTAGTTCGTGGTTGTCTTCATAGATGATATTCTCATTACTCAAGACCCACGAGGAGCATGAATGCCACCTAACCATAGTACTGGAAATCCTGGAGGAAAGAAACTATATGCCAAGCTTTCTAAGTGTGAATTCTGGTTGGATGAGGTGAATTTTTAGGGCATGTAGTGTCTAAGAGAAGGAATTGCTGTAGATCCTAGTAAGGTCGAAACAGTTGTGAACCTGGAAATACCAACCACGGAATGAAGTAAGGAGCTTTTTGGGTTTAGCCGTGATTACCGTCGGTTTATCAAGGGATTTTCCCAGATTTCCCTACCTCTGACCAAGTTGACTAAGGAAGAACACCCTTTTTCATGGACCCCAAGTGTGAAAAGAGCTTTCAAGAGCTAAAACACAAGCTAACCTCAACCCTCGTTTTGGTATTACCTGACCCCATGTGCCTTTCGAAGTGTACTGTGATGCTTCGAGGAAGGGTTTGGGTTGTGTATTGATGCAAGATAGGCAAGTGGTGGCCTATGCGTCGAGGCAACTCAAGCCACATGAGGCAAATTACCCTACCCATGACCTTGAATTAGCCGCCGTCGTGTTTGCTCTTAAAGATTTGGAGACACCATTTATATGGCATTAAGTTTGAGGTGTTTTTCAAATCACAAGAGTTTGAAATATCTCTTTGATCAAAAAGAGCTAAACATGAGGCAAAGAAGGTGGATGGAGTTCTTAAAAGATTATGATTTCGGGTTAAACTATCATCCAGGAAGCTAACGTTGAGCGATGCCCTAAGTAGGAAATCCTTACAAGTATCCCATTTGATGGTGAAGGAGGTTGAGTTAATTGAGCATTTAGAGACCTAAACCTAGGATGACCTTGACCACTAAGGGCATAAGAGCTTGCCATCTTAGTGTGACGAGTGAATTCAAGGAAAGAATTGCTCAAGCCCAAAGGGAAGATACGAAATTTCAAGAAACCTTAGGCAGGAAGTTAGAGCTAATAAGTTGAAGGTTTTACCCAAGGGAATGATAGTTTGTGGGTTTGAAGGTCATATTTGTGTACCTGCTAGTGGTGACCTCCAAGGATATTTTGGAAGAAGGCCATAAGAGTCATTTCACCCTTCATCTTGGTGCCACCAAGATGTATCAAGATTTGAAGAAGATGTTCTGTGGCCTGATTGAAGAAGGATGTGTGCACATGGGTGAATATGTGTTTGGTGTGTCAAAAGGTGAAGATTGAGCACCAAAGACCCTCTGAATGTTGCAACCCCTACCAATCCCCAAGTGGAAGTGATAGTATCTCCATGGTTTTTGTAACGTCTCCACCGAGGACTGAAGCGAATCATGACGCCATTGGGTAATAGTGGATCGGTTGACTAAGTCAGCCCACTTTTTACCTATTAAGGTGAATTATTCCTTGGAGATATTAGCACTTATATATACAGGAGATAGTAAGATTACATGGATACCATCACGATTTCTGATCGGATCCTTATCACGTCACGATTTTGGAGCTTTTAGAAGGTGTTTGGTTTAAAGTGTGTTTGAGCAAGGCTTATCACCCCAAACGAACGGTCAATCTGAAAGAACTATCCAAACTTTGGAGGACATGTTAAGGGCATGTGTTTTAGATCAAAGAGGAGTTGGCATAAGTACCTACTCATCTATTTGCATATAATAAACAGTTATCATGCAAGTATTGGTATGGCACCATACGAGGCCCTCTATGGATTGAAGTGTCAATCACCTCTATGTTGGTATGAGCCTGAGAGCAAAGTCTACTTGGACCGGATATGTGAGGGAAACCGAACAAATCAAGAAGATTAAGGATAAGATTCTCACCGCTGAAGTCAGAAAAACTATGCGGACAAGCAGCTTAAACCTGAGATTTTCAAGAAGGGGACCATGTGTTCCTAGAATCACCCATGCAGGATGGCCGAGCAATGAAAGTAAAGAAATTGAGCCCTAGATTCTTGGTCCGTTGAATCCTTAGCAAATAGGATCTGGAGCCTACCGCATAGCCCTACCCCCAGCTCTGCCAACCTTCATAATGTTTTCCATGTCTCCCAGCCTAAGAATATCATTACTGAAGTCATGTACTAGAGCTAGAACATGTACAATTAAGAGATGACCTAACGTTTAACTTACCACCCATTAGAACGTTGACGAGAAGAAGCAATTAAGGAACAAGGCTCACCTAGTCAAAGTAGCATGGGGACGAGGTGATCCCGAAGAAGTTACATAAGCTTAATCAGATATGCAAGCACAGGATTTCAAGCTGCTCTCAGGAACGATTTCGAGGCGAAATTCTTTTTAAGGAGAGAAGTAATGTAACGCCCCAATTTTTATGGAATTTTACGTCATTAGAATTACCGAATTACGTAGGTAAATATTATATAAAATTTGAGACCAAACAATCCTTAATAAAGGAATATAACGTTAGAAGAGAAGTTAGGAGCAATTCGTGCAAGAATTGCAAACCCCAATTTCCATACGTAAAATGACCAAAATGCCCCTGAGGTTATTTTACTAGAAAATGAGGATTGTGGGCCCCACCCGTCCTCAAGGGGATGTTTTGATGTTAATAAGGGATTGTTTGTGTTATGTATGTTAATAGAGGGAAGAATCCTAATTTTGAGTCTCGACGTGCGAAATGACCAAAACACCCTACCCGTTTTAACCGATTTGCATGCTGACTGAGACCGAACCTCACTAAATGTGTTAAAAGGTGTTTTTAAGCCATGATTAACCATTGGTTAAGCTCGGGTGGTCTCGGGCAATTTTTAAGTAAAATGACCGTTTTGCCCCGTCTTTTGCTAGTTTTACAAATTTTGAGATTTTTGATTGCTGTAACGAAACCTAAGCAATATTAGGCTCAAATTAAAGCTTATTAAATTCTAATTATTAATCTAGAGTCAAAATTATTTATTTAAATTGATTAGAACCTAAAATTGTTTTAAAACACTCAAATTGCTTACTAATTCACCTAAGCCCTTAACCGTAAATTCAAATTGGATCAACAATTACTTGCCTACACCTAAATAATACATGGAACACACAAAACCCTCTTCCATGAGGCTGTAATGCA
>JAMLFY010000641.1:0-27444 GCA_030441495.1 Dalbergia oliveri
AAATCCTAGTTATTCATTTCTTTTTATTATTAGAAAGATATACATCTTTGACTATGTAACACCTAATAATTAACCCAATACACCTAGGCAGGATCTGAATTAATTACTAGACTTTACTCTTTGCTTCAGTTCCTTAATCATGCTTTGAAAATACTTAGTGAAATTACGAGCCATTTTTTTTTAAACATAATTGAAAACGTGAGTCGCTAACTGAATGATTTAGCAAAATTTAAAAGACACATAGGAATTTACAAACATCACATCATAATATATTTGCTCCATCATAGCATCCATAATTACATATCATAGATATTTTGCCTACAAAGAATAAGACTAAGTGTAGGCAATCTAATAAAACATAAATAATATACTAAGGACATCCATTAATGGCACCTAGAAAACACTTCAGGGATAGTGATATAGATATATGAAATATACGAGTGAAACTAAGGATTCAAGTTCAGCTACCCTTATACCTTCAATGTGATTTATTAACTTTGCCTCCTTTTGTTTTTGAAGACGAGATGGAAGAAAATAGAATAAGGAGAGAAACTTATAAAAAGAATCTCAGGAGGTACTCACCTCATGATGCATTGTGTCATCTATCATCGCCCCAGGAACCTCCGGATTATTATGAAATAGTGAGCATGCTAAGATTGATTTATTAAGTTGAAAATATATTCACAGTTCATCCCTTTAATCATGTGTCTTATAATGCATCATAAACTTAGCATGTCATGTTTATAATGAACTTTTCCTTTCATATATAATAACATAGTTATGCATAAAATCACATCATATTCCTCATCATCATTTCATAATACTATGCATAGTAAAATATCATATTTCTCATCATCATCTCATAAATACTATGCATAGCAGAACATCATATTCACATAATGCATTTACTTAGTTTCTTAGGTGACTAAAGTTACTTTCATCATCATTTTCCTGTTACCCTATACTCCACCCTTTTGAGTAATCTAGGTTATGAACTCATACCTTGCTAGTCATGTAGCACATACTTATCCCCTTTTGATAAGTAAAAATTTCGTCTCACCCTTTTGAGAGAATAGACTAGGGCAAGAATCACCTTTTCACCGCCTATAGTTTTGGGTGCCAAAGGATCATTTCCTCATATTTTTTTGAGTCACCTTTAAGTCTTTGCATGTTATATCATAATACAATTCTTCATTCATAATCATCATAACATTTTCTCATTTATAGTCTTATGCCGAAATAATATAACAACTGGAATCATGCATCTGGAGATTCCCAAGAAAGAAGGTGGGTCACAATGACACGCTTAAATACCAAATCTTTCCTTAGCTAGAATCTTTCCAAATTGCACTTTAGAGGAATACACTTTCTTCCAGAATAGGAATATGTCTTTATTTCATGCATAAGTTTTTATTGTTTGCAACAACAACTATAACATACAAACTAGGGAAGCAATCAATGACACCAAATTCTTAATAAGCATCAAATCACATTTTAAGTACACATAAATTACTAGCTTCCCATAAAATTCTTACAAAGTTTTAAAACTCTTTTAGAAACTAATTCCTTTTGTTAAACTTGAAAGAAGTCATAGACTTTAGGCCTAAATTAACCATGGGACCGATTTATAACTTGAAAGAATGTTCATAATTAAATCTTTCACTTAAGATAGAAGGAGCAAGTTCTTAGCTTTAGAGATTTAGGTGACATCTTTAAATTATTACCATGCTATGCAACCTTATTTTAATCTTATCTTTATAAGGTGATAGCTTGGAATTATAAACATGATATGCAATTCCATTTCTTTATCTTTAAGATTTAAGGTGATAACTTAAAATTAAACATGATGCAAGAACTTGTAATAAACATGATGCAAGAAACCTGGAGCGCGGAATCGCATAGCAGGACCAGGAAGGAAAGAGAATCTTAAGCAACCAGAGCGGAGTCCGCAGATACCGGTGAGGGAGATGAGAATTACATTTTTTTTAAGCTCCAATTTCTCAAGACTTCTTAAGAATAAATTCTTTAACTCCAATTATCTCATTTCGCTTATGATTCATAAGCAAGTCTTTGAGCTCTAGGATTTTTAGGTGATGACATAAATAAACATGCCATGCATTGACTTTTTAGCCATTATAAAATAAAGTGAGAGCATAAAATAAACATGAGATGCAACTTCTTTATTATCTTTAGAGATTAAGTGACAACTTGAAATTTAAACATGAAATGCAAGCTCTGAAATTTAAACATGAATATGCAAGTTCATTTATTTATTCTTTAATTTAGTTATGACATAAAATAAATATGGCTTGTGAAGGCATAAACTTAAACGTGGATGCAAGTTCATTGATCTCTTTATAGAGCTCTTCAAGACTTTAAGAGAATTATGTTTTCAACCCAATATATGTAATTAGCAAGACAAAGTAAAAATACATATTTCATATTCAAACCTCAAGATAAAAACATTATTCTTTAAAGTTTTGCATTAAATGGAATGTTCAAGCTTTAGAGGCCTAACTGTGATGGATTTACAACCCATATTCAAGGTCCTCATCATCAAGCCATCATTTCATTCCTTCCTAGGCCATTTGGCCGAAACCATGAAAGGAAAATAAGGAAAGAAAAACTGAAATTTTAGAAGCTTTGGAAACTAGTGAAACCTTCAAGTTTTAGAGATCTAACTTGTGAAAGCTTTGCAACCAACACTCAAGAATTCATCATCAAACCATGGTCTCATCATAAGCTAGGCCATATGGCACAAAATACTTTAAAAAGAAAGGAAGAAGAAACTGAAAATGAAAACTTAAAGAAAGCTCATGAAAACATCATTTTTGAGCTAGAAACATAACTTGTTTAGCATAAAATGAACTTAGAAACACCTCCCTACCTAATTTGATTTGAAAGAAAGGAAGAGAACTTGGTTTCCTTGAGTGAAATGAAGCAAAATATCCTTGAAAAGCTGAAGGGAGAATTCAACCAAGAGAAAGAAAGAAAGAAAGCTTTTGTGTCTAAGACTAGAATTTGTGTAAGTTATGAACTAAGCATCTAAACTATCTTCAAGCATGCCTATTTATAGAGATTTTATAGCTCATAAATGGACAAAGGAAGGAAATTGACCAAAAATTAGAGGAAAAATAAGGAAGAAAAATTATTTTGTTTGGTGGCTTAAACATGGAATCATGTTTCCATGTTTTCATGATTCTTTGTTTTCATTCTTTAGATTTTTGTGTAATAATTTTCTGACTTATTACTCAATAATTTCGTGCATTACAGCCTTGTGGAAGAGGATTTTGTGTGTTCCATGTATTTTTTAGGTGTAGGCAAGGTATTCATGCAATTTAGAGAATTTACGGTTAAGGGTTTAAGTGAATTACTAAGCAATTTGGGTGTTTTAAGCAATTTTAGGTTCTAATCAATCTAAATAAATAATTTTGACTCTAGATTAGTAATTAGAACTTAATAAGCTTTAATTTGAGCCTAATATTGCTTAGGTTTTGATAGAACAAATCAAAAATCTCAAAATTTGTAAAACTCTCACAAAGAATAGGGGAAACCCTTTATTTTACTAAAAATTGCCCGAGACCACCAAAGCTTAACCAATGGTTAATCATGGCTTAAAAACACCTTTTAACACATTTTAGTGAGGTTCAGGTCTTAACCGCACGCAAATTGGAGTTAAAACAGCGTAAGGGCGTTTTGTCATTTTGCCCGTCCGAGCTCAAAATTAGGATTCTTCTCCTCTATTAACACACATAACACAAACAATCCCTTATTAACATCAAAACATCCCCTTGAGGATGGGTGGGCCCACAATCTATTTTCTAAGTAAAATAACCTCAGGGCATTTTGGTCATTTTACACGTCCAGAAATTTGGGTTTGATACTTGCACGAATTGCTCCTAACTTCTCTTCTAACGTTATATTCCTTTATTAAGGATTGTTTGGTCTTCAAATTTTATATAATATTTACCTACGGAATTCGGGTTCCTAATGGAGTAAAAATCACAATAAAACGGGGCGTTACATAACTACATCATTAATATATCTAATCTAAGATATATTTCAAGCTACCAACCTTATCACCTTGTAGCTCCATTCTCGGCCAGCCAAGAAAAACAACACAAACTCCATTTTTGCTTCCTCAAAATGCTTCAACTTGATTCAAACATCCAAACACCTAACCTACACTTACTAAAACCATAAACTCCCTTTCACAAACTTGTTCTACTCATCAATACCTACAAAACTAACTTGATTAAGAATTTGAATCCATCAACATTTTCTACTCTAGAGCTCATAATCTGCTGCCTAAAGGAGGTTTATGTATTAGTTTCATGGTCTTAAGTGAAGGAAATCATTTTGGATTATCTTTGAGTCAAGATCTCTAAAGCTCCAAAAGTAGGGCTTTTGACCTCTTTTACTTCAAATACATTTTAATGCTTTGCTTACTTATTTGGTTTAATGTTTTTGGTTGCATTGGTTGATAATATATGGATATTGATGTATTAATTTTGTGGGAATGCTTGCATGATGTTAGAAAACCCATTTTGCAAAACAAGTTTTGAATCATGAGCTGGAATTTTCAATTTCTATTGATAGGTTATGGTTTAACAAATTTTTGATATATTTGTAGATGTTTTTATAAGCTAGAAAATTATATGTTGAAGCTAAAACTCTACGGAACTCCATGACTTTTCATGGGTCTTAAAAATGACTTATTTCAAAAAATCAGAAATCTAGACTATTGTTGAGTTGTCTAGACAGCCAATTCTTAGCTTAAAGCTTGTCTAATTTTGTTTCCATAACAAATGATTGATTTTTCCTTTGAAATTTTTATAGGGTGTTAAGAACAAATTGAAGTTCAACCTTGAATTTTTGTATGATTTGATATGTTCATTTGATAGGGTAACAAAATTGGAAACTATGGTTGTTGGCTTGAAATAAGGGTTTCTAACTTTTGAATTGTTTAATTTTGTTAACATATTTAGAGAATGACTCTTGATTAAATTTTTATAGGATTTTGTGGACATATTGAAGTGTCTTAGAGAATTTTTATAGCCTCTGAACTTGTTGTTTGTTGTGTAAATTAAATTGTGCTACAAAAGTATGAAATCTGTCCATAGGCTATATTTGTGTCTGAATGAACTAAGTATTGATTTGGTAATATAATGACTCTTAATTCTAGTATGATGAGTATGAATGCATGCTATATAGTTTAAAGATTGGTTTATGGAATTACATTGTAAATGAATGCCTACATGTGGCTTATGGATGCATTTGAGAAAAAAAAGTACATGATGTAGTTATATGGAAGAGAATGTATAGATGTCAATCATGCATGTTCTGGCATTTGGACAAAAAGAAACAAGACTTATGTTGAATGAGGGGAAGGCAAAAAGACGAACTTCCTTAGAGATATTATGAGTCGTAGACATATTGGCTAGGAATAGATCTGTGTGTGATTCGAAGAGGAAAAATGAAGTCCAATGATCACGTATAGGAATGAGCTCAATTCTAATAAGTAGTTTATTTCCCATTGTTGCCACGCTGGACGGCAATATGTAACGTCCAGACATGATCTACTATAAATACCATGTGGTATAAACTAAGTCTTTCCTATGTCGATGAAAAGAGAAAAATGCACCGAGTTGAGTTCTATGACTACAAGTGAAACCACGTCACTTTGAGATAATTTCACTTCATTTAGCATATATATAATCATATCATCTTTAATTGCTTGTTTAGAATTATTTACTACGTGTTTGATCTTTATTATATATGTGCACTAGTGATTGATTATTAAAAGCTACCCACTTCGGCAAGTTGATTTTGAACTTTAAAAAAGAACCTTTGATATACGTTGCATGCTCACATTTTTCTAAATAAATGAAGTGGCTGAAATGATGACGATGACATTATTGTTGTGTATTTAGGGGGAAATGCCCTACCTGAGAATTTTAGAATTCTCTCCCGTATGTGTTTGTGTTCCCATGTTGTCTCCAGGTCACGCAGAGAACCATAAGACGTTATAGGAAGGATTGAATGGGAATTACAGGAGTTTAGTAGTGGAGATTTGTATCTATTGTACTTAGTTATAGGTATATATTCTAAATATAGTAGAACAGATATGTCTTAAAGCTCATAGAAGAGCTTCTCTTTGTACTCGACTTTGTATTAAATGAATGTTTTATTTCTTTATTATATATTTTAATGGAACCATGATTTAGTTACTACCCGATTCGATCGATCTTCCCATAGATATTTAAGAAAGGTCCACTAATCAATAAGTAACATCTCTCGAGTCCGATGTCATGGCTTAAGACTGATGTTGTACTTTGGAGGATGTTACACTCACCATGAACTTTAGATAGCACAAATTTGTGGGTTTTGATGGACCCAATAAGAGCATCCAGCTGAGAGTTTGAAGGTCTTTAACCTCAATAATGGCTGACCTTACGAAGCCATTTTGCAGGGAGGCTTCTTAATATTTTCCTCGCCACCTTAGCAAGTTTGAGTATCTCTTACCTAAACCTTCGAGCTAGTTTACAATGTGCATGAACCTTGTGGTCATGTCATCAATACTCATCTGTTTAGTCATCTTGAACATTTCATATTGATGGATCAATATACTGATCTTTGTTGCTACCTTGATCGTCACTTCATGCAACATGTGAAGCCTATCCTAGATTTCTTTAACTGTAGTAATAATTTTATCATATTCAGTCTTGATTAGTGCACAAGTGAGTATGTATTTAGTCTACGAGTTTAGCTAAACTCTTCTTTATGTTGCTCTGTCCACCTACTTTTTGGAACTTCTTTAGAGGTGGAGGGTGCATCTTCAGCTTGGAACTTTTTCCATAAAAACATAATCTCCTTCTTGAATAATCTCCCATAAGTCAAGACTTATGTATTTGATGAACAGTTTCATTTCGTCTCTCTAGTAAGCATAGTCTCCACCATCAAAGAATGGTGGTCCGTTTATGGAGTATCGTTCGTGATGTGAATGTTTTGTGTCGTTTTATCCTTAGGATCTTTTAACCTTTGCACTCGTTAGAATGCTCAACCTCTTAGAGACTTGAGCTCTAATGCCAATTGTAGGTTGAAATGTGTACAAGAATGAGGGTTGAATCATGCTTTTACTTTTCCTTCCTTCTAGTTATGAAAACTTTAAAACAAATACTATCAAGTGTAAACTTAAAGTGCAGTGGAATTATAATCAGATGAGTATTAGAAACTAACTTTCTAAACTAAAAAAAGATAAGAAACGATTAAAAGTTGTTTTCTCATAAAAGCGTTGATGATAAACACAAAGCATAATATAAAAGAGATTCAGGGAAATGAGAATACTACACACGGAGTTTTATATTTTTCGACAAACCTACCTACACATAGTTCTCAACAACTTGTTGAGCTCCCCTAAACAACCATTTTCTCAAAAGTCAGATAGTCTTTCAATAGCCTTCTGAAGCTATCTCATATGACCAGGAGCCCACTCTACTATCACGCCCAAGTAGTCTTTGACTAGCCTCTCCAAGCTAACTCACAATGATCACCATTGGATTAGGATACAAAGATATTTGTAGGTTGGTTCACTCTAACTAGGAAACACTCAAGTTTTCTCAGAATAATTCAATGTATGAGCTGAAAGCTTGAATGATTTTTTTCTAACTATTCTTTTTAGAAAGAAAATGTTATCTTATAAGAACTTAAAAGAAGATTTTTACAAAAGTAGAGATTGATTACAAGTAGTACTAGCTTTACAAAAGATGAAGGAGGGTTCTTCAAAGATTTTGCAAATGATTCATCATAAAGTCTTGATCAAAAGTCTTGAGTTGTAATCACATGATCTCCTTTTATACTTGATCTTTCAATTATGATCATTGCCCTTGATCTGTTTTCCAAGTGACACATGTTGATCTTCTTTTTGGGTCTTGGAAATGTAGTCTAGAAGAGTAGCTCGGTTGTGTTAGAGCCACTTTTGCAATTCAGAGACTATTGTCAAATAGAGGTTTGAGTCCATCTTTAAAAACTACTTTTTGCTTTCTGAAGATGTTTTGAACTTTTTCTTCTAGAAAATAGGATGGTTGACCAAGCTAAAAAGTGAGATGTCATTATCATCCCTTTTTGGGTTTGACTTTAATTTGAAATTTGAATTTTCCCTCATATTCTATAAAATGTGTACCGTTTAAAAGTACGTGTTTCCTGAAGCACTGTTTCAGTTCTGAACATTCCTTTGATCTTCAAAGCTTCAATCAAAGCTTGTTGGCCATTATATCATCACGATTGTAGACTTAACCATAACTTGCTTCAAAGGATGATGGAATTCTTCATTGTATATAAATTTCTAAGACAAAGGCTACTTTCTAAAGATTGGAGACTTATTTCTTGTTCTTGAAAGCTTTCCTTCATGCGTTTAACATCCTAATGTCCATTTCATGGATTAATTATCACTTCATTTAAGTTCTGAATCTCTTTGAATAAGATTAGACATGTTTCCACATGATATCATAAAAATAAAACTTGTTTGAGGGACTTGTATGTTAATGAGAATAGTCCAATTGAGTGCTTAAAAAGTTCAAGAAAAGATTAGTACTTCTACAAAATATTTTAGCAAAATTGGTTTGTTGTCACTCAAAACTTTAAGCAATAAAGCTTTTGAAGGGTTTGGAGCTAATAGTAAATACTTATGATTTTGACATGGTCCTCCATTTTATAGAATCATTTACTATTACACTGATTTTGAAATAATTTGTAATTACAGCTTGCTATGTTTAACCTATCTCTTTGAGTATGATTTTATATACAGGAGCTCTGGATTGAGTGCAAAATGCTAAGAACAAGACTAGGAACACGTTAGAAGGAGCTTGGAGCTGAGGGGCTATAAAAAGGAGCAAAAGCCACAAAAGATCACTCTCAGGTGAACATCGCAGTGCTCATTTAGTGCTACAGCACTCGGCAAAAGCATCAAGATGTCAAGCTCGAGCTCATTATTCTGGTGAGTACAGTGCTCGTGTGATGATGGGATTCCAGATAATTAGTTTGTTTTTGGGCCCCACTTTGGGCTATTTTTTAGAGCAATATTTAAGGGAATGACATAGACTTTTACCTAGTTTTGGATTCATAGTTTAGGCAGCTGGGATTCTTTCTCTCTACATCTCTCTACATCTTCTTTTTCTCTATTCTTCTCTTTATAGGGATTCTAATGTGCTTTCTTCTTGGAGATTATGATAAGGATCCTTGTTATTGTCTTCAGGTACTCTTTATTTCAATTATTGCAATCCTTCATAGATAGATAAGTAGATTTTATTACTAGTGTAAGGGTTTTCAAATGGATTGGGATGATGTTTAGACCCCTTTTTATATTGAATACATTAGTTTTCTCAATATTCTTTAGTTTCTATTCTTATAATTATTGTCGCGATTGTTACAATTTTTATGGGGATAACTAAATTAGCGATCTTTGTTTAGGGAAACTCTTTGGGTATAAATTGATTTATCAATTGGTTTATGTTTGAAGGAGAGCATTAGAATTAACCTTCTGATTGGCAGTTAGACTATAGCAATTGGTACATTAAATCAATGTGATTTCTAAATAAATTGGATCCCATTTATTAGTTATTTGTATTGGTCAAATTCTAGAGGTCGATCGATCACTAGTATAATTGCCAGTAATTTATTACTAATAGCCACTAATGTGTTTAATATTTGGTCTATAATAACTAGTTCCAATCCTAGGGATACCTTGCATTGGTGCCTTTAATTATTGATTTTTTTAAACTAATTTTATTTCTCTCAATTTAATTCTTAAAAATCTCCAAATTTCCAACTAACTACCATAGCCTCCTTGAGAAACGACGTAAGTTGTGCCTTTTACTATATTTTTGTACAACTTAGTAAAAAATTAATTATAATTTAAGGAGGTAGCAGCAACCTCCATTAGCTATACCTGTCAAAATTTCATTGTAACATCATTTCTATATCACAACTCACTTCTAACAACAACTATCAAGCTAATTTTTCACAACATTCTTGCATTATATAGTATTTGAATGCCTTGAAGAAGATTGGTACTACTAAGTGGAAAGAGGCTTATATGTCCTACAAGAACCTTTAGGCTCATCGCTTATTATAGAAGATTTTTCTATAATAAACACAATTTCTTGTAACTCTAGCTTACCTAATAATTCTCTTTGGCACATGAGATTAGGGCATTTACCCTCTAATAAATTGAACATAGTGCATCAAGTCTTTTCTTACATACCCGTTCATTCCCCAAATATATGTGATGTTTGTCATTATGCTAAGCAAAATCATCTACCTTTTCTTTTAAGCACTTCTAACACTAAGCAATGCTTTGATATGATTCGTGACATTTGGGACCCAACCTCGGTTGCATCACTACATGGTCAGAGATATTTCCTCACCATTATAGATAACTTTTCTAGGCATACTTGGATTTTTCTCATGAAGTCCAAATCTGAAGCTTTTCCCTTGTACATAATTTCTTTGCACTAGTTGAAAATCAATTCCAAAAGAAAATTAAAATTCTATGAAGTGACAATGGTCCTAAATTTACCCTCAAGTCTTTCTATGCCACTAAAGGTGTTATCCATCAAACTTCATGTGTTGAAACACCCCAACAAAATGCTATAGTAGAAAGAAAACCCCAACATTTACTAAGTGTAACCCGTGCCCTCTTATATCAAGCAACTTTGCGCAAGTGCTTATGGTCTAATGCGTTCAGCCATGCTACCTTATTAATAAATAGAAGCTTCTAAAATTCTCAACCATAAAACCCCTTTTGAATGTTTGAACTCATCTCTGCCTAATCTATCACATATCAAAATTTTTGGATCCCTTTGATTTGCTTCAACTCTAAATGATCACATAACTAAACTTGATCCAAAAGCTAGAAAATGCATCTACATTGGTCACCATCCATGCACTAAGGTCTTTATGCTTTATGATTTAAAGACCAAAGAAACTTTTACTTCTAGACATGAATATTTCATGAAGGAATTTTTCCATTCCATAGCACATCACACACACTTAGCACAATCAACACCACTCCCTCTATACCTAGACAACTCACATTTCTCCTAACAATATTGATTCCTCTCGAATCATCAACCTAACAACCTTAATGACACACAAACTACCATTGTTAATGTTTCTATCGAAACCAATAACAACAACAACAACAATCTCATGCCTGTACATAGACAATCTTCTAGAAATAGAAAAATACCTTCTTACTTACAAGACTACAACCACAACATCTTCAACTCTACCAACACTCAATAGTCCACTTCAACTCACTCTAACCAAAACCAAAGGTACCCTATGTTTTCTGTTCTTTCCTATACTTCTCTATCAAATAAACACAGGTCCTTCATCTTCAATGTATCCACCACCACTAAACCAAAGAGTTACTTTCAAGCCTCAAAGCTACAATGCTTACAAGAAGCTATAAAGAATGAAATTGAAGCTCTTGAAAGAAATCACACATGGAAGCTAGTGGAATTATCCCCTAGAAAAACACCCATTGGATGCAAATAGGTCTATAGAATCAAATACAAGCAAGATGGAACCATAGATAAGTACAAAGCAAGGCTTGTAGCTAAAAGGTTCACCCAAGTTGAAGGTGTTGACTATCTCCAAACCTTTGCTCCTGTTACTAAAATGACAACCCTTAGAACCTTACTCGCCCTTGCTCCGCCAAACAATGGCATACCTTCACCAACTTGATGTGGACAATGCTTTCTTACATGGCACTCTACATGAAGAAGTTTACATGTCCCTCCCCTAAGGATTTAAATCTCTTAAACCAAACCATGTGTCACCTTTAAAAATCCCTATATGGCCTAAAACAAGCCAATAGAGAGTGGTTTTAACTCTTACTACTACCTTAAGGAACCAAGGTTATTCTCAATGTTCCTCATATCACATTCTCTTCACCAAAAGGAACTCCTCATCTTTCACAGCTCTCCTAATCTATGTAGACGATGTAGTGCTAACAGGAAAAAATATTGATGTAACCAACTCCATCAAACAGCATCTTACTCCAAGTTTCAAATTAAAGATATTGGGGATCTAAAGTATTTCCTTGGCCTTCAAGTTTCAAGATAAAGAAAGGTGTTATTCTATCGCAGAGGAAGTATGCTCTAGAATTATTATCTGACTTTGGTCTACTTACTTCAAAACTAGCTCCTACTCCCATGGATCCATCCCCCAAACTTTCAGCATCCTCTGGCTAACCTCCATCAGACATCTCCTCCTAGGCGTATCATTGGTCGGTTATTGTACCTAACCACAACAAGACTAGATGTATCATATAATGTAAACCAAATTAGTCAATTCCTATCTGCTCCAACCTAGATTCACCAAACGGCCAACAGAATCCTAAAATACATCAAAAATTCACCTGGACATGGTCTTTTCTTTCCAGAAAGCTCTAATCTTATATTAAAATCCTACAGTGACAGTGATTGGGCCAGATGCCCTAACACAAGAAGAAGTGTAACCTGCTTTGCATTTACTTAGGAGATTCTCTCATCTCATGGAAATCAAAGAAACAAATAATTTTATCTAGATTATCCATAGAGCCAGGAATATCGTGCCATTGCCCCTATCGTCTATGACATTCAATGGCTATCCTACCTCCTCAATGATCTCAACTTTCCCTCCCCATAACCTCTACACTTATATTGTGAAAACCAATCAGCCATACATCTAGCCCATAACCATTCCTTCCATGAAAGAACCAAACATATAGAATTAGACTGTCACCTTATTCACGAGAAACTTTATAGTGGACTCATACATCTCTTTCCCATTCCCACTTTGCTCCATCTAGCATACATCATTACCAAACTTCTCTAACCTACCGTTTTTCAACCATTGTAGCCAAGCTGGGAATGTTCAACCTACACTCCCCAGCTTGCACGGGGTAACAACCGAACATATGGTTGGTTCCACTAACTCAAGCAGTTTGTTTCTACTAGGCTATTATTACACGCTAGTTACCTTTTAGTTAGTTGTCCCTGTCTTACAATTCTTGTGTATAAACCTTACATTCATTCAATGTTAAGTAACTTTTCATTTTGTTCATTTACAATTCTATTAATACATATATATATATATCAAGTCTTATAGAAATTGTTCCCTTATTCTATTAAGCGTGTAAAATAAACCCTAAATAAAAATGTCTCTTTTGTAGATTTTCATTGTTTGATAATAAAACATTAATTTTAATATTTACCCTAATATAAACTCATTTATACTATCAATCTATCATATTGTGATTATATATGGTTTTGAGTCATTTTATACTTATTTAATACATTTGTAAATAGAGTTGTCAAAACTAGTTGTGCCAACCCATTTGAGCCAGAACACCTTGGACCAAGTCACTCCAACCTAAATTAGTTTCAAATTAGAAAAATGTTAGCCCAATGCAGACCATTCAAGCCCAGGCTGACCCATGATACCTTTTATTTTGTTATTAAACTTTAACTTAACTTGAATAAAAAGTGAAGTGAACTAAAAAAAATTTTTTTGGTCAAAAATTGTTTTTAATGTAAACTTTCTTAAGTGAAGAAATTGGTCAACGGTTCAAACTTCAGTGGTAATGACTCATATTTGCACTTGATTATTTTAAAAAGGATATTATTTAGGCCATCGGCTTGGCCTAAGCCCATTCAAATGGGCCAAATTCGACCAAGTTGTGTTGGATCAACCATTTTTTAACTCTAATTTTTTCAATAGAACCCACACATTTTATCATGTTATTGGAGCTACCCATCTGATTTGGTCTATTTCAATACAGGTGTTCATGTCCCCTAAACCCTATAGACCTAACCCGATCCAACTATAAAAAAACCAATTTGCGTAGAATCAGGTTTGGTCTAGTACAAGCTAACTAATGGTGATGATAGTCCCCACTTACTCATCACATCTAATGGTAAAGTGAGAAGTGTAAAAATGTTATTGTACAAGTATCATTACTCTTTTGGGTTAGTATTGGTTTGAAGTTAAAGTTTGATTTCATTTTCAATTGATTTGGATCGAAAATAACTTTTGATTTTTTTTTTTTTCTTAAGGAAGTAATAACCTGACTATGAGACCCGATTCGGGTCACTTAAACAATTTCAAAATACAGTTCCAATCCAACCCTATCTCAAATAATTGGGTTGAGTCTTTTAATTGATCAATAAAAAAAATAAATTCTATCTGTTTTATTTTTTTTTAGCTTAGCCGAAGTTTCCGTTGGATCCCAATTCCAATATGCCTCCCTCGAGTGACCGTATTCACCGTTAATTCTCAATTTTTAAAATTTTATCAAACCCAGATAAGAATTTTGGAGAACTGAACCGGATCATGAGCAGTTCGAAATAGATCCGGACCGGACAAAGCGAACAACACAAACAGAAGTACAAAAGCCACATTTCCCGTCTTCATCATATGACACACACGCCACGCGATCGGTGTAGTTTCTAGAATTAACGTTGTATTCTTCGTAGCATAGTCAATTAACCATTGTCATATTGCACATTCTTTGCAGTTTGCAATCTCCAAATCCAGCGTTGAAATTAGATTGTTCCGACAACTTATTGTGTCGCTGTAACACAATCTGTGTTACTATTCGTTTTGGTAAGGAAAAGCAATAAATAAAATAATAAATAAATAAAATGCGAAGGGTGCTAGGGAAGATTACTGGGTTGTTGAGCAATCGAACTATGGTGGGAGTGGACAAAGCAGGGAACAAGTACTTCGCCAGAAATGAAGAGGTTGATGGTATAAGTAAGTGCCTTCTCTCTCTCTCTCTCTCTAAAAAAAAAAATTGGCAATTGATTCTTCATTGGCACCTCCTTATGCTTATGCTGCAGTTACTCTAGTGTTCATATTGAACTTTGTTATTATCTATCATGAACTATGTCTTCCACAATATAAGTATTGGGTACAGTAAGATAAATGGTTTCTAATCTACTGCGCCTCCTCACGCAAATGTTCATTGGGCTTAAAGCGTGGTCCCGTGGACCATGCACAACCCCGTTCTACCTTATACTGAAATTTAACTTATTTTATTTATAATAATGAGGAGGCAAGGACGATTTTATATTGTTACATCCTGAACTATGTCTCAAAAGTTAAGCTTTGGGTAGAGGCATATATGAACGATTTTATATCTAACATCATCTATTAAGATTTTAAAATGCGGATTGCATCACGTGATGCGGCGCAACCACATCGTACTGCAATCGTAGCGATGTATTTCACATAAATTGACTACAACGGAACCACAACGCAACTGCATTAGGACCGCAATAGGCCAAATCGGACCGAATCAAGATGCAACAAGCTTTTTTTCCATTTGAAAACACGTCAAAATTTCACACCGCATCAGCCGCAATGCGCGCTGTGGCCGCATTTTTGCAATCACAGCAACCACAACCGCAACAGCATTCACGGCCGCAATTGCAATTTAGAGCACTGTTATCTATTATTATATATTGTTAATGGGTTTTATTGTGTTTTGCGATTGTGGGTTTTGTTTACCTTGCCTTGTATTAATTCTAGTGTTATCTATCTTGTGTATGTTACATAGGGGTTATTTTCTTACATCGCTTTAATGGTTTTCCTTGATGATTGAGATTCTGACCTTATACTCTGGTTTTATCTCACATGAGTATGCAAAAGGGGTGTCATTGCATTGCAATGATCTTAAGCTGTAATTGATTAAAGCTAAATACTTTACTGGCGTGATGCGCCTGATATTGATGAGTCATCTTATTCTTGTTGATATGATTGTGAACTTGAAGGTTAAATGGTGGGGGTTTGAGAATTGAGTTGAGACCAGAGGAGGTGGTGACTAACTCTGCAGGGTACACAGTTTTCTTGAAGTTGCTAATTCTTGTCTGATATCTACTGTCACTCTTAGCATTTGGTGAAAATTTGTGAATTCATCCTGACTTTCGGAAAAGAATTAAAAAAAAAAAAAACACTTGATTTATAGGCAGACAAAGTTTGACTATATTCTCTGCTGCTAGACATACTGGTGTTGAGGTAGTAAAATCTCATTTTGATGTATGAGTATGAATTTGGAATTTTAAAACTCTAGTCCTGCTTACATTTTATATGCTGTGTGATTCTGCTTTGTGTGTGACGTTCAGTACAATGAATCTGTCTGATTCTGTTATCTTCTTTTGGTTTATTAGTGAAAGAGAAAAGATGGGTGGTGTTTAAGGAGAGGAGGATCCTACCTCAATTCCAGGTATTTATTATCGAGTAGCTATCTTTAAGCTGCTAATGTATTGGATTTTTTTTTTTTTTTTTTTGGCATCTTCTGTTCAATTATTTGTGGACTTGTTCCATCCAATTATGACATCTCTTTGATAAGTTTATTTTCATTTGTCCTCTGTTGCTAAAAATATTGCTTAGCACATATCTTCAGTATGATAGGCATGATTATATTGAATTTATTCAGAAACAGTCTTTGTTTCTTTATCACATTTCTCACTTTTGATGTATAGTTACTGTTTAATTACTTTAGTTGAATGGATATGTTGGCTGAATGGGCAGCGTAAAAAGGCTCCAACACTAGAGGTAAAGTTATCGAGAGACAAAGCTGTTGATATTTATAATTTTTCTGGTCATGGCTTAGTTAGATGACATGATATTGCAAATAATCGTTCGTGGTTGATTTGTGATGAATAAATAAGGAAATGATGCTGTTATCTCTGTATTGTAAGAAAATTTTGTTTCTTATGTTCTATGTTTACCTTTTTCAAAATTCATACAGAAGAAGCATTAAAAGGGAGGAAAGAAATGCAGTAGGGCAAGAATAAGGTATCCTCAAGAGTTGAGAAGAAAAAAATAGGACAAAACATAGCTAAAATAAGAAACAAGTGATGCGGTAGGTTAGCCCGATCCTTTTGCAAATCAGATCAGGAAACACACTTGAAACATTCTATTCTTGTATTTTCCCTACAATCATTGCAGTCTCTTTAAAGGAGTTAAGCAACTCAATTGAAATTATGTCATCAATGATTATAAATCCCATGAATTGTTCTCAAGATGATGTGTCCCATGACTTTGAAATTTTGTGAGTCTAATAGTATAGTCAGATGAATGTATGAAAAGGAAGTTAGAGACCTGTTTGATTTAGTGACTGTTTTATAGTTTTTTTGTTACATGTGAATCACTTGGGCAAGTCATTATTTTTCAATTCTTTGAAGTTAATCTAGTTCTGATCAATTGTTTGTTGGATTCCTTCCTCAACTGTTGAACTATGTTCTGTCATTTTTTTCTTTGCTTTTCATGTTTGGGGTTTCTACACTTGTTTTTCTATGGGTTTTAAATCAGATTATATGATGAATTGTGTCATTTTGGCTGTCTCACTTTGACTTTCTATTCTTAAATTTAGTTCTGATTAGGACTTTAGAGGGGTGAACAAGTAAGGGATAGTCTTTCATCAATATTTTTAAGCAAAACTAATCCATGAATTGGTTACTCCTATTTGTACATTAGTAATGGGATACCAAGATATTAAACTACACCTTGGAATATTTTTCTGACTGTTTGCTGCGAGGTGAACTTTTTATGAAAGGGGCACTTTGGCATTGTAATTTATACTATTGCAGTACTGCTTGATAATACTTTCTTTTCCTCTTCAGGAAATGATGGAATTGGAAGCAAGGCGTGAACGTGTTAGACAGAATGTTGCTCGTATGTGTCACTTATATTTCCACCATTAACTAATCAATTTGTTCAGATGATTTTCCCTGATTTAGTTATATTCCTCTCTTAAGTTTGTCTTCAGCATTGTGTGATAGTTTTCAATATAATGAAAAAAATAGTTTTGGCAAAGTTTAGTTGTATACCGAAATTGACACACTTTGTTTTTTCTTTCCACAAAGTTCTTAAGAGAGAAGAAGAGGAAAGGAAAGCCAAAGAAGGCAGTACAGCCAAACGTGACAGCACTGGTCAGATGCGTAGAATTTTATTGTGCTTTAATATTCTCTGTTACTACTCTTAGGGTTTATTGACTAATTTATTTTTTCATATAGGAAAAGTTGCTGGTCCAGACTTGAAAAGTTTTATCCGGCAATTTCCAGTCCCTTCAGAAGGTCATTGTACTTTTTCTTTTTTGACAGAATAATGAGTTCTTTTAATTGGTAAAGAAATATTAATTGGCTAAACTTAAATTAAGCATATATTGATGCTTGATCTTTATTACAAGGAAGTAAAGTATTCTTCCACTCCAGATGCAAAATAAAACAATTGAATTATTTTTTGTTTTGATAGTGTAAACAATTGAAATCTTTGTTACTCCATGCAAATGCGTGTTTTATGATTAGCCTTCAAGAAGTGATGATTCTTGCAATATATTTATACACTACTTAGCATAATGTTTTTGACATGTTTTCCGCACTATAGGTAGTGAGGTCGAGGAATCATCTGATGCAATTGGTGGCTTGAGGTGAGTCTTTTCAACTCGATAGTTTGATAGAGAAATATCTAGTTGAAAATGTATGTCCTTTGTCATACTTACTGTGCTGCAGTGTTTGGCCAATGTAACAGCTTTTATTCATATCTCTTGTGTAATTGTATTTTTTTTTTATAGGAAATTTTTTTTTTATTAAAAGAGAGAAAGAGTACAAAAGATGATAAGGGATCCTCACAGAGAAATTAAAATGACAAAGCTAAGTCCTATGGGGCTAAACCATGCAACAATGCATGCCAATCCTTTTGCATGACAGATAACGATGCTAGGAAACAAACCATGAGCTTAACACCAAAGGAAAGCCAAAGAACCGTATTCCAAATAAAGTTTACATTTGAAAAGGAACAGTTAAAAATTCTAGCATGCCTTTCCAAGCAAATACACCAAATAACAGCATAAACTGTGGACTGCTACTAGATTTTTCCATCTTTACGAGAGTCAAAATCTCTGAATTTAGTATGAAAATGCAGAAAAAGATGAGCCCCCGATTTGGGATTCAAACTACACATAATACACATATTTGGCGACAAGGAGGTTATGTGTAATTCATTTAACAGAATTGATTTTAATATGACTGTTAGGCAATCCACTGTGTGTACCTGTTGCAATAAAGGTTGAGCTTCCCTAAGTAGTAGAATCAGAAAGAAAGTAAATTCAATTTCTATACATAAGAACTATTAAGGATACAGTGATACAGAGTGTGCATCTCCGATTATGTACTCAGGGAATGGCATTGTTTGGTTACGAGTGTTGTGGTCAAGAAATCCATCTTACATAGATGTTGCTTTGTTCCATTTTAAATGTTCTTTAAACTTCAATTGCTGTTAGTGTCTTCTATTTTGGGTTAATTATTTTCTGCAATTTCCCGGTGGTATTTGCTGCGAAGTCATGTTTTTTTCTTCTCCTTTTCAAATTGAATATTTTATGAGTAACTACTCGACTTATAGTGATCATTCGATCTTTCTGCAGGAATTCTCAAGAGAACATTACTGAGAAAGCAAAAGTGGAGCCTGAGTAAGTCCACAACCACATAGTGTAGAGTCTGTGTCAATGAACATTATGATTGCACAAAGCTTCCATATATCATAATTTTAGCTAATAGATTCAACACTATGCTCTTAAGAACCAGAAGGAAAAACAGAATTGTTTCAAAAATGTTAAACGTCTTTATCAGATAATCATTTCATTTTTTTTTTGTAGTTTGACATTTCCCAAGTTATTTGAGCCACTATCATATCACTACTTCATTAATTGTTCTCTGTTATCAAAATTTTGTTTTCAGGTCTTCAGAGCCAACAGGATCTGGTGCATCTTTAGACCAGGAACCTGGCAACCTCCAACTTGAGTTTTCGTTACGACCAAGATTCCCAAGTTATCTTAGCCTCATGCTTAGTTTTTTGAAATTCCATGCATGTTGATCTATTTCTTCCTTAAGATTTTTGATAGAATTCTTGGGCAAATTCTAGCCATTTTAATTCATTCATAAACATTTGTTCAAAAATTTGAACATCAAGACTAGCTGACACCTTTATGCCCAGGAACCTAGTTCCTTCCAAGCAATCTCTTTATCTTATCTGGTTTTGGTGCATTATAATGCGGGCGGGGAGCTGAGAATCAAAGGTTCAAGACGTGGGATGGCGTGACTCAAGACTAGTAGTAGCTTTAGCTGCTTCTTTTTTTTCTCCCTATGCAAAAAGTGGATTTGGTTGAATTTTGGTGTAGTTACAATGAGATAGGTATAACTGTTAGCTCTAGAATCTTTAAGAAAGCTATCATAGCTTGAGTTTTGAATGACAATAAAGTAAATTTTATTAAAATACTTTGAAGCAAATTTTCCATAATCTCTCAAGTAGTTTTCTTGCACACTTCTTTGTCTTAGGAAATTTTAGTATTTTCTTGGAGTGGTAAATAGTAAAAACTCATATTTCTTGTACCTTGATCCAATAATGATAAGTGTGAGATTAGCTTAGAGAGACTATGAATAAAATTATATGTGAGTAATAGTTGACTGTATAAATTGCTCATTAGAAATAACTTAAGGTTAGTAAAAGGACTATTGTGATTTCTCTTGAAAGAGAGAGAAGTTGATAGTGAGTGAACTGGACGTAGGCAAAGTTGACGAAATCAATAAAATCGTCTATTTGATTTTCTCATCTCTCTATCTCCTTTAACTGATGTATATTCTTTACTATTGTAAATCTTTTTGATATTATCTGATACTTCAAAAAGTCACTTTCTAAAGTTAACTACCTTGTGTTTTTTTCTCTACTTTCAAGTTCAAACACTTGATAGATTTTGTTTTAAATTTAGAAAGTAAAATGTTTTCGAAAGCATGATTCAATCCCTCATTTTGGTGCTATATCTTCACTTACATTTGGCATCAGAGCTTAGGCCTCTAAGGAATTGAGCATCCTAACCATTACAGAGGAAAAAGATCCTCTAGAAGAATGGCACACAATGTTGTACACATTGCTAAGGGATACCCCATCAATAGACCTTTATTCTTTGATGGTAGTGACTATGTCTATTGGAGAGACAGAATGGTGTTGTTTATCAAGTATGAAGTCTTGACTTGTGAGAGATAATCCAAAATGGTGATTACATTCCAATGGAAGAAATTTCAGAAAATGTATTTGTTAGAATGATGAAAGTGGGCCTTCAACCACAAGGCAAA
The DNA here is from genome assembly GCA_030441495.1 of Dalbergia oliveri. Classification (NCBI taxonomy): domain Eukaryota; kingdom Viridiplantae; phylum Streptophyta; class Magnoliopsida; order Fabales; family Fabaceae; genus Dalbergia; species Dalbergia oliveri. Next base: position 21,180 of record JAMLFY010000641.1, read on the forward strand.
TTCTCAGAAACAGATTGTTAACCAATAGAAAGCAAGAGTTCAAATAAACTTAAGGCCAAGTATCTCATTTCTTATGTCCTAAGCAAAGCAAATACGATAAGATTATTGCTTATTATACGAGCAAGAAAACCTGACAAGCTACAAATGCTACAAGAAGGAACAGATCAAGTCAAAGAAACAAAGACAAGCCTGGGTGCATCAATATAAAATATTCAAAATGAATGAACATGAGTATATTGATGAGATGACTAGTAGATTTATTTATGTCATCAACCAACTCAAATGAATGGGTAAGAGATACTCAAATTCTGATATGGTTAAGAAGATTCTAACTATCATCTAAATGGCTCCAAAGGTCACAGCAATCATTGAAGCTAAGGATCTCAAGACTCTTAATTTAGATGCCCTCATTGGATCTCTAAAGACTCATGAGGTGGTGCTCGTCAAAGCACATGGTGAATCCATGAAGGAAAACAAGATTGTGGCTCTAAAGACCTCCTACAAAAAGGCAAAACCAAGAAAGACAATGAAAGCTCAGAGGTTTTTGAAGAGAAAGAGGACTCAAATGAGGATTTTGAAGATGATAGAGATGAGATCTCTATGCTTGTAAGAAAACGTCAACAACTTGGAAGAGTAGGCTTAGAAAAAGAAGTATGCATTCAAAAAGACAAAAAGGGCAAAGGAAAGCTAAGCGATGTAAATTGCTACCAATGTGATAAGAAAAGAAACTTCAAACTTACTGTCAAAGCTCAAGAGCTCATAGAAAAGTTCATTGCCAAGAAGAAGGGAATACTGGCCACATGAAGTGATTTTGAAGATGAGAAAAAAGGTTCAAAAAACTCAGGATGAGCTAGAAGTTATAGCAAACCTGTGCTTTATAGTTGACTATGTTTCTGAAGAAGAAACTAAGGTAAAAGAATCTTATGAAACTGAGCTTTCTTATGATGAGCTTTTAAAATTATATGATGAGTTGTTGGAAAATTCTCAAACATTGACTTCTAATTATCTCTTTCTCAAGAAAAACCATCAGAAAACATTTTTAGAACTTGAGAAACTGAAAACAGGATCATGAAAATCTAAGGCTTGAAAAAGAGGAACTCAAGGGAGAAAATAAGTTTTTAAAAGTTAAAGTATAAGCTTTAGAAACTGAAGTTTTTAAAGGATAGGAAAGCCCAAAAAGAGGTTTCTGAACTTGAAAGAACTTCAATTATGATCTTGAAAAGATGGTAAATGGTTCTAAGTTTCTGAACATGATACTTGGTGTTCAGAGACCATATTTTCAAAAAATTAAGATTGGTTATGAGAAAGGAATGGATGAGAAAGTTGCTGAACCTAATCTCATAAAGTAAAAGTTAAAACATCTTGTGTTTTCTATTATAAGAAGGGACATATACCTCACAATTACCTTATGTTAAATAAGGCAAAAAATTAGGTCAGAAACCACCCTGCTAAAGCAACTAACACAAAAGGACCCAAAAATATGTTGGTACCTAAGGTTAAAACCACTCATGTTGTAGTTGTGTCTTAGAACACATGTTGAAAAAGATGACAAGTGATACATGAATAGTGACTATTCTAGATACATGTCAAGGAAGAGAAAATGGTTTAGAAAGCTAAAGCCCAAGAACTTAGGATTGGTAAAATTTGCAGAAGGAGGAAAATCAAAAGTCACTAGTATTACAAATGTTGGTAAGGATGATTCTCACCAAATTTCTAATGTTCTTTTAGTTGATGGCTTGGTTCACAACCTACTAAGCATTAGTCAATTTTGTGACCAAGGTTTTAATGTAAGGTTTGAAGCCAAAGGATGTCATGTGTTGAATCTAGTTTCTGGACAAGTGATGCTTTCTTGGCAAGAAGCATGATAATGCCTATGTGTTATTCTTGGATGACCTCTTACATCATGATGTAAAATGCCTAGCATCCTTTATGGATGATAAGTGGCTATGGCATAACAAACTTGGTCATACTTATATGAAGCTAATTTCTGACTAGCTCAGAACGAGCTTATTACAGGCCTTTCTAAGAGTAGTTATGATAAGGATTCAACTTGTGATTATTGTGAAAAAGGCAAGCAAACCAAGGTTTCTTTCCATAATAAGAATGTAGTTTTAACCACAAGACCACTTGAGCTTTTACATATGGACTCTTTGGACCAACCAAGATGCAAGTCTTGCTGGAAAGAGATATTGTTTGGTCATTGTAGATTACTTCACTAGATTCAAATGGGATATATTTATAGCTAAGGATGAGATTTTTGAAAAATTTAAAGCTTTTGTAAAACGTATTATAAATGATAAATGAATTCAAATTGCTTTCATTAGATCAGATCATGAATGAGAATTTGAAAATCATATTTTTGAAAACTTTTGTGAAAATCATGTCATTTCTCATTAATTCTTTTCTCCTAGAATACTCAACAAAATGGGATAGCTGAAAGGAAAAATAGAAGTCTACAAGAAATTGCCAGAACCATACTTTTAGAAAGTAGTTTATCAAAAGGTTTATGGGCAAAGGCTGTAAACACATCTTGCTATATTCAAAATAGAGTTTCTTATGACCGATCCTCATGAAAACACTTTATGAGCTATAAGAAGGAAGAAAACCTAACATATCATATTTCCATATCTTTGGATCTAACCTTTTATTCTTAATACAAAGGACAAGCTAGCAAAGCTTGATCCCAAGTCTAATTATAGTGTTTTCTTACGGTATTCTTTAATTTCTAAAGCTTAAAGGGTTTATAATAAAAGGACCTTATGTGTTGAAGAAACCATACACATCAAGTTCAATGAACACAAGAAGGATTTTTCCTAAGATATAGCTGAACTTGAAAAAGATCTTGAGAATCTTAGCATCAAGGGACCGTTACAAAGCAAATTCAAGAAAGCTCAACCTTCAAAAAGCTATCTAGAAATTCAAAGCCTTCAAAAAGTGATATTCTCGAGAAAGATACACTTTCTGAGCATGATGCAAAACCTTCTAAAGCTCAAAATGATGTTGTAGAACAAATATGCACAGAAACTATAAGGGAGTTTCTAATCTCAAGGTAGTTTCTAGAATCAAGTGTTTGGTGACATTTCTAGAGGTGTAAGAACAAGATCATACCTTAGAATTGAAACAAAGTAATGCCTTCTTGTCCACAATTGAGCTAAAATGTCTTAAGGAAGCCCTTAATCACAAAAGCTAGGTTAAAGCTATGCAAGAAGAACTAGATTAGTTTGAGAAAAGCAAAGTTTGGACATGGTAGAGAAACCAAAAGGAAAATCTATCATTGCAAGTTAGATGAAATTGGAAAAGTGATTAAAAAAAAAAACAAGGCAAGGTTGGTGGCTCAAGGGTACAATCAACAAGAGGGGATTGATTATGATGAAACCTTTGCACCTGTGGCAAGATTGGAGACCATCAGAATGCTTCTAGCCTATGCTACTTTCAAGAGATTCACTCTATATAAAGCAATATTTAGGATTTGAGAGTGAAGTCATTCCCAACCATGTCTTTAAGCTTACAAAGGCACTATATGGTCTTAAACAAGCTCTAAGAGCTTGGTATAATAGACTTAATACTTTCTTGCTTTAGAATGAGTTTAAAAAAGGTAATATTGATACCACACTCTTTACATTATATAAAAATTATCACTTTCTGATAATCCAAATATATGTTGATGATATTATTTTTTATGCTACTAACCACTCTCGTGTAAAAAGTTTTCTAAACTAATACAAAGTGAGTTTGAGATGCGAATGATGGGAGATTTAAATTTCTTTCTTAGACTCCAAGTCAAACAACAAAAGGAGGGAACTCTGACCCATCAAGAGAAATGCACTAATGAGCTTCTCAAGAGATTCAATATGGATCAAGCAAAGCCCATAAGCACTCTCATGCATACTTTTCAAGTCATAGATGCTAATGAGAATGGTGAGAAAGTAATAAAAAGTAATTATAGAGGTATAATTGGCTCTTTACTTTGTCTTACTACAAGTAGGTCTAACATTCAATCAAGTTTGGGTATTCGTGCTAGATTTCAATCTAACTCAAAACAATCATACTTAAATGCTATCAAGAAAATCTTGACATATTTAGTAGATACTACAAATTTTGCCATTTGGTATGAGAAAGGTACTTCTAGTGAGATTTTAGGGTATGTTAACTCTAGAACCCTTCAGAAAGCTTTAAGGCAATATGTTTTGAATGACAAGAAAACCAATTTAAAGAAAACATTTTGAAGAACGACTAATGTTTACCTTGAGTTTCTTGACATAGGATACAAGTATTTCCGGATTGCATAACATGCATTTAAAGTGAGAATAATTTCACTTTACATATGCAAACATGATTTATCTGTTTTGAAGAGATTGAGCTAATAGAAAGTGAATATTATATCGTGCAAAAGTACACATGCATACCTTACGGATGAAAGAAAATCAAATCAAGAGCAAGAAACCAAGGCATGGGTCTTCAGAAATAACACTGGACATCAGAAAGTATGCTCAAAATGAATATATCAAGCAAACTCTGATAACAACGTGTTACACAATCTTCAATCATCATGATCGCAATTCTTTCATCATCAAAAAGCTTGGATTAAAGACCAGAAGATCGAAGAATCATCAAGGAACTATACCATACGAGAAAGTTCACTTCAATGTGGAGCGTGAACGTTACTAAAAAGGATGGAAATTTGAATTTTTGAAATTCAAATTTAAAGTCAAACCGAGTTTCAAACTAGTGAGTCATCTTTTTTGCCATCTTGGTCAACTAACCCAGCTTCTAGAAGATGAGTTCAGAACCAAGCATTAGAAAGTGAAAAAATATTTTCTAAAGGGACATCAAAACCTCAACTCTAATGGCTTCTATATATATCTGACAAACTATCAACCTACTCTTCTAGACGCTTTTTCAAGACACAAACGTGATACCCCTTATCCTTGGACAAGTTTTGAATTGCCCTAGAGTCCCCTAGGACCCACCCATGTTACAGGAAGGTCCAAGATGCATGAAAGACCCTTGAGCCTAAATTTGGTGAACTGTCACCGTTATAGCGGTCCAAGACCATTATAGCAGTCAATGTATAGCCGGGTGAGTTTTGTGAATCTATAGACCGCTATAGCGGTTCTAGATTGCTATAGGAGTCATAAGTGATTGGTTTAGGGGGCGCTGGTGAGCAAGACTACTATAGTGATATTAGTCATGCAATAATAGTGCGAAACGGTGGTGTTTCGCGTAAGTAAGCTTCCCCACCCTTTTGAACCCCAAGCTAGGCTTCTCCTCTCCAAATCGAAACCCTCCTTTCCAAACTCTCCCCAATCCTTTCTCTCTCAATCTAACCCCAAATCCTTCTCCTTCAAGATTAAAAGTAAGAGATTTATAGGTTTTTGTCTTTCCCTTCCTATCTATTCCTTGTTCTTTGGTTTGGATTGTTGTTAGTCTCCATTATTGTCAAGTGGGGGCTCTTTTAATAATGTTGGAGTTAGATTAGAGTTATCTAGAGAGTATTAGAGTTTAATCTAAAGTTATGATTGCTTATGGCAGTTGTTAGTGTTATTCCAAGCTCTCCAGGTCAAGATGGTGGTGCCCACATACTCCCGCTTCAAACGGTGAGTGAGTTTAAGCTCATGGCCTTACTTTTAAGTATTATGAGTATGTTTATGAATGGTGATTGTTAAATATGAAATTAGAGATAAAAGTATGATTATATATATATGATTTTGCAAGTATGACAAGCTAGACAAAGAGCATGATTTTGATAATAGCATGAAAAATATATTTTAGAAAACCATGGGACCATGATTGATAAATTGCATGTTATGGAAATATTTTATGTGCAACTCTAAGAGATTCAATGCAAGAATTTGTGATTAAATAAGTTGTTATTTTATCAAATATGCTTCAAGACTTGAGATTTCAAATATAATTTTAGAGTATCAGTTTAAGATATTTTGGCAAGAATGTCAAACAGAGTATGACTTAGTTTTATGAACTGGTATGATATTATAACGTCGAAGATTTTATGATTTTGAACCTTTCCATTTCAAAGCATGATATTAGAGTTATTGAGTTATGAAAAGATGTTCCCTAAGAAAAGAGATTTTAAAAATTCAGTTTTTTAACCATACTCAGAAGAATGGAATTCAGGGACTAAAGAGATTTTGAACCTTAGGCATGATTTCATAATCATAGTTATGCTAAAGTTAGATTATTAGAGTTATATGAGCCCAGAGCTTTTAGAGTTTCAAAAGTTTCAGATTTAAATGATTTTGTGTAT
>JAMLFY010000642.1:0-27431 GCA_030441495.1 Dalbergia oliveri
AAGGAGGGGAGTAATGTAACGCCAGATTTCTCCTTGTTAGAGTACAAATGATCGAAATGCCCCTGAGGTCATTTTTACCCGAAATTAAAGGGGCAGTTGCCCAAACCCTCGAATGGGTCAACTTGATGTTTGAAGGGGATTATGCTGTTATGGATGATATTGGAGGAGAGAACCTCGTTTCTCAACCCGGGCTCAAAATGACCAAAATACCCTGTTAGTCTACACGGGTAAAGGTGCCGTTTGAGCCCAAACTTCCAGGAAGTTTAGAATGATGTTTATGAGCCATGTTTGATGTGTAGTCGAGCAGAAAGGTTCAGAGAAGATTTGCAAAATTACCATTTTGCCCTAGAACGTGTACGTGCGCCTAATGAAGCAATTAAGCGAACCTAAGCAATATTAGGCTCTAATCGAAGATTAATTTATTTCGATAATTATTCTAGAGTTCTCTCAGACGTACCGGAGGGCACATGCGACGAGGATGTTGACTCGATCTTGAAATAATAAATAAAATGGGAGTCGCCACCAATTTTAATTCTGGAAAAATTGGAAAACCTTTTAATTTGTAAGACTTGGCTTTTTAAAATCTGAAGTTCGGAGTTATGGTTATGATTAGGAAGGGTGAAAACCTAATAGGACTGCACCCCTAATACATTCGTATAAAAAACGTTACCCTAGAGCTCATTATGCAAATTTGTTTATAATTTCAATAATATTTAATTTTCCCTTAAATGATCACAATTATGTACAAACATAAAATAAAATGAAATGAAATTAAAATGAAATTAAAGAAAAAATAAGAATTAAATGAGAACACAATTTAATAAAAAAAAAATTAATTTTGGCTTGATAGTTGTTTGCTACGCCGACGTAGCCTGGTGCAATGAGGAACTCAAAGCCACGTGTTCTATAAAAATAATTGTGTGTTTGGTGGATTTTAATTAAAAGCAAATAAAATAAAAAAAGTGTGTCGATTGATTTTAAAAACTAATTGATTTAAATTGTGAAAAGAAATTTTGATTGTCAAATTATTTGAAACGAAATCCACTTGTGCACAAGATTCAAGGCAGCACTAGGCTACTCAATGAATCTTAAAATTCAACAGTATATGAAGGAGGCATCTACCTCTCTATCATAATTATAGATTGTTGCACAAATATTTTTCACTTTTGATTACTATCATTTTTATTTTTATTTTATTTTATAAAAATAAACTTACCTAAAAAAAAAAAGAGAACTCAAACCCAAAAAAACAAGACCAAACCTCAACCCAAACAAAATACAAAGAGACCCAAACCCAAAAAAAAAAAAAAAACTGGTCTAGAATATTTATGACCCAAACAAAATAATGAGAACTTGACCCAACACAACAACAATACTCCCAACCTTTTTTCTCTAGTCTAACACATTAGAAACACACAAAAAGGTCAAGGGAAAGGGGCGGCTGTCATGCCAACGGTGGGAGAGGGAAAAGAGAGATGAGCGCACGGAAAGGGACGTTCGCGGTGTGGCCGAGCTGTGGTGGCGATGGTGGCCTGCGGCAGAGCCCGTTGACTTCGCGGTGATCCTCGCACGGAGGCGGAGTGCGGAGGTCCTCTCGCGACTTCACGTGACAGGCGCTGTGCGGCCGGGCTGCGGGAGCGCGGACGAGCCGGGAGCGCGACGACGGCTGGGAGGAGGCTCGCTCACGTCGGATCGGTGGTTCGCGTTCGGACTCGGCGGCGGTCCTGGGTGAGTGCAGGCGGCCTCCTCTTGGTTGCTACGGCGTGGTGGTGGAGTGGCTGAGGGACGGCGGATGTGCGGCAGATCTATGGCGGAAGGAGGTGGGGGCAAGCTTCTCCAGAGGCAAGGTGCGCGCTAGACGCAAAGGGGAAGGGCGAGGATTGGAGAAAAGGCGTGAGTGTGCGGCCTTCTGGTTAGCGGGGCGGCTGAGGCGTGAGCTGAGTGGCGGACGGTGCCTAGAACACGTGGCTCGCGGTGGCTAAAACGGGAGGCTTTGCGCGACGGTCCTTCGGGTTTGCGTGAGGTGCGGCGGTGCGAAGACCAACACGCGGTGGCACACGCGGAAGGTCCCTCTCTTCTCTTCCCTTTTTATTATTTATTTATGGAGATTTGGTTCCTTGGCTGTGATTTGATTTTTTTTTTTTGTGTCATGATGATGAATATGGGTTTCAGATTGTTGTGATTTGATTTCTAGGTTGTGAGTGATGGGAGAGTGGTGCGGCGGTGATGGGTTATTATGGTGGTGATTTTTGTGATATGAAAGCAGAGGGATGAAGGTTAAAAAAAAATGGTGAAGAGGCGTGATGTCTCTCTTAGTATGTATGATCCCCCCCTTCATTTTGCTCTCCCCTTTTTTAACTTAATCTGCACAACCTTCTTTGTTGTTGTTGTAATTCAATAGCCGTTGCCCAATCAGCATATTCCAGGAAAGAGAAAATCATTCGCCGAGGGAGGGGAACATGCCATCATGGTGTCACCTCACTTTTCTTTTGTTTTATTTCAATTTTTGTTGTATTGCATCACGGGTTGAATGGCTCCCTACCTTTTGTTATTATTTTATTTATATATATATATATATATATATATATATATATATATTAATTTGAAACGAAACCTTGGTTAGTGGATCAACAAAGTGACTTGCAACCAAAAAATGAAACTGAAATGAAATGGTTGGACAACTGAAATGGATTATTTATTGGATTTTTGTCTTTTTGTTTTTATTTTTATTTTTATTCAAATGAAAATAAAAATAAAGATGAAAATATCCGGACAAAATATGGTGTTTAAGCTACCCTCTTACTTGTTTCTTATTAAAAATATGAAGATTGTGACTTTGATATTTTTTAGTAAGAGACAAGTAAAGATATGAACACATATTTTGTCCAAATGCATGTTAATGATGAATGCATGATAACACAATGATGATCACAATGTTGATGAATGCATGATGAGGATGTATGACTTCTCAGGAGGATTGAAGTAGAAAGACATGACGATGAGAACAAACAAATTGATTATTGAAATATAACAACATGATGATGAGTGAAAAATGAATGATAATTATGGTAGAAGAGCTTATAGTGATGAATTTTTATGATGATAAGATAATGATGTGTGTATGATGGAAATGATGAATATGCCCAGGATAATGTAAAATGTTCTGATGGATGATGCTAGATGATCGATGCATAATTCGATGAATGCGTGATGACAATGCGAAATGATGTGATGAATGATAATTTCATTATGAATGAACACTGCTAATGTCAAGTAAGGAATGAAATGTATGTGAAATTAAAATAATGTGAAATTCTAAAAGCATGTGAAGCTGTAAAAACTTGTGAAAATGAAATTTGCGTATGGAATTTAAATTTTGTAAAAATAAATGTGAAAGCGAAGGAAATATGAAAGCATTATAAAGACATGTAAAAGTAAATGTGAAAGCGAGTAAATGTTAGTGAAAGCATATAAAATGTGAAAGTACGTAAAGATTGTGATAGCATGTAAATGTGAAAGTATCATAAATGTGAAATTATTATGAAAGCATGTAAATGTGAAAGTATTATAAATGTGAAAGTATTATGAAAGCATGTAAATGTGAAAGCGAGTGAATGTGAAAGCATTGTAAATGTGAAAGAGCATATAAATGTGAAAGCACGTAAATGTGAAATAAGATAAATGTGAAAGCGAAAATGTGAAAGCATATAAATTGTGAAAGCATATAAATGTGAAAGCATGTAAATTGTGAAAGGCTAAATGTAAAACATGTAAGTGGAAAGCGGTAACTTGAAAGCGTAAATTATGAAAGCATTATAAATGTGAAACTTAAAAGACTTGTGAATTATGAACATTGTAAAGGCAAAATTTTGCAAAGGTGTGTATGTGATGGCAATATGATGAATGAGCAAAATTGATAACAAGAATGATGACAATAGCTATTAGCTATTAAAATTGCCAAGTTTGAGATATCTTTGCATTGCTCTTCAAGAAAGCTTTTGTCTATTTCCAAATGAGCCGTCTCTTTAGATGAACGTGTTATGAGCTTTCATTGCAAGTTTTCAAACATATCTCCTCTTAGTGACACTTTGACGTTCCTTTTTGCCCAAGTTTTCATTGTCCTCGTTTTTGCTTGATCACCAATCTAGATTTTCAATAGCGGACATCCATCAGAACCCATATTAGGTTGTCCTATGAATCTTGGCTCGCAGATTGCCCGTTATTCAATTCTGATCTACAAGTCCCCTGCCTAGCTTATTAGTTGAGTTTTGTTAGCAAATTAATCCCTTGATAGTATCTCAATTATAATATCATGATTATGCATAGTTTTAAAAGATTTTTGGTAGAAAACAAAGACAGAGAGGAAGAGAAGGCAATTTATTGGACTTGAAACTGGAAAGTATGTCCAGGATGTGTAACAGGAATTTCTGATTTAGAGTACAAATGACGGAAATGCCCTGAGGTCATTTCTCCAAAATTAAAGGGCAGTTGCCCGGCAACCCTCAAATGGGTGAACTCGATGTTTGAAGGGGATTATGCTGTTATGAATGATATAGGAGGGGAACCTCGTTCTAAACTTCGGCTAAAATGACCAAAATACCCTCCTGTGTCTACACGGGTAAAAGGTGCCGTTTGAGCCCAGGAACTTTTCGGGAAGTTTAGAATGATGTTTATGAGCAATGTTTGATGTTTAGTAAAGCCCGAAAGGTCCCGGGCGTTTTAGTGCAAAATTACCATTTTGCCCCTAGAACGTGTCCAGTGCGCCTAATGAAGCAATCGCAGAACCTAAGCAATATTAGGCTCTAATCGAAGATTAATTTATTTCGATAATTAATCTAGAGTCAAAATGATTTATTAAGGTTAATTAGAACCTAAGATTGCTTAGATAAACTCTAATTGTATTCTTTAAATTCAAGATTGCTAGTCATGGAATCTTGAATAGTGTTTCTCTCTCTCTTCCTTAAATTAAGGAATTGAGCCATACCTCATTTGACCAAAAGAATTATTTTAAATTACTAATCTAATAAGATCACCCTCCTAATCAAGTCTTGAAACACCTCAATTAACCATTTTCTCACCTAAACGCTTGCTTACAAACTCCTAATCAAAAAGCCTAATCATAGAAACACTTAAACACATCCTTAAACCACAATTACATGAACAAAAATCCCTTCCCTTGGCTGATGAGGGCCGAAAATCTGTCCCAAATGGTGCCACATGTTGAGTTGTGATGCACTCCAAGCCCATCCTTAGGCCATACCTTGCCCATGCTTCCAACCATGCTTGCCATGCCTAAACCCATGCTTTTGTAAGAGATATTTTCCTCCTCCCTTGACCTTGAAAAGTCATCAGCCATTCCCTCCCCAAATCAGCCAACATGTTTCATTTTTCTATAAATACCAAGCCTTGATGAACCTTGTCACACTTTGGTTCACTTGGTAAGTTCACACTTCTTGCAAATTCTCTCATTCCTCTCAAATTCCCTCAACTTGGCTGATTTCTTCCTCAAGACTCCAAAAGGATTTCCTTCTCCTTCCATCTAGAAAACAAAGCTTTCTTACATCTCTTCAAGACTTCTTAAGGTAGGGGTTAAGTTTTGATGATTTTTGTTTGTGTTCTTCAAGAAAGTTCTAGTTTTTCTCTTGGTTTCAAACTCCTTTCCTTCCTCTTTTTCGGCCAAGAGGCCTTCTTACAAAAAGAATGTGAGCTTGATGATGAGGTTTCAAGATAATGATTTGTTGTTGTCATGTGAGAAACCTCTAAAGCTTGAAACAACTTGGTCTTGGACCATACATGCTTGGATTTCCTTTCTTTTCTTGGCTTAAGTTTTGGTTTTCCTCTTCCTCTTCCTTTAAGGATTTCAGTTTTTCTTCTTTGGATTTGAACAAAGTTTGTAAAAATATGTCTAGTAGATCACAAAAGTTTTGTTAAGGAAGTTAATCCCATGATTTCAAAAGCTCTAAGCTTACCCTTGCCAACCTTAAAGTTGGTCGGCCGTTCTAGAATCCGCGCTAGATTGAAGCCTATGAGCAATAAAATAAAGAATATGACTTAGTTCTTGTAGTTTTGTTTAGACAAAGTGATGAACTTTGGGTCCATTTCCTTAAGCTTGATGATGAGTTCAAACCTTAAGATTTCTCTTGAAGTCTAGGTGCTAAGAACTCTAAAGCTTGCCTTATGATACATAATGGGTTGAGGTTTATGTTCCTCTAAAAGTCTTGCAAGAGCTCTAGCTAAGACAAAAACAAGATGCATTCATGTTTAAATTTATGTCTTGCATCTCATGTTTATTTTGATGCTATCACTAATTTCACAAGAGTAAATGAATGAACTTGCATTACCATATTTAAATTCCCAAGCTTGCATTTCATGTTTATATTTCAAGTCATCACTTAATCCTTAAAGATAATAATGAAGTTGCATCTCATATTTATTTTATGCTCTCACTTTACTTTCTAATGAAGAGTAAAATAAAGTGCATGGCATGTTTAAGATTTTGTCATCACCTAAATACTCTAGAGCTCAAAGACTTGCCCTAAGTATCCTAAAAAGGAAACTCCATTCAAAAAGAAATGGATGAGTTTTGGTATGAACCAACAATGGTTTGATTTTGTAAAATACATGAATAATTTTCAAGGAAATGTTGGAAAATGTTTTATGAGGTCTCAAGAGGTTTAAAATAGTTTGGAATGTGTCAAAATCATGTTTTCTCAATTTCGGAGGTTCTGGTAATCGATTACCACCCATGTAATCGACCCAGAAGGCTTTAGGAAGGACTTTTGGTTCTGGTAATCGTTACCAGAGGCGTGTAATCGATTACTGCGGCTTTTCATGCCCAAAACCTCTGGAAACCCTGTAATCGATTACATTATAAAGTAATCGATTACCATATGTCCTTTACTTTTCGAAACGATTAACCCTAAGTAATCGATTACCGTCGTATGTAATCGATTACCTATGTTCTTTATTTTTCAAAGGTTTAACCCTACGTAATCGATTACCATTATGTGTAATCGATTACCAAGTTTTTGAAAACCCAGAATGAATTGAGCTCCTGGTAATCGATTACTAGGAACATGTAATGAATTCCAAACACCTTTTGTTTCCAGAAACATTCCAAGAGAAAACTAGTAACTTATATGCATTTCAACCCAAGAGATTATGTGATCTTATGGGTTCATGATTTGGTTCTATGTTTGGCTCCTATATAAATGCTGTTCTAAGGTGTTAAATGTGTAAAATTATGTTGAGTGAAGCAAGGATCGATTTAGAGAAGCTAGTAAAGAATAAGTAACTAAAAAGGGACTTGAGATGAGAATTCTAGAACACCTTAATACAAAGAAGTGCAAATCTGTTCTAGCATGATTAATTCAGGGATAAATGATTCATAATTAGTAAGACATGTACAAGATCCCTTCATAAATGATTAGGTGCTAATTTCTAAGTATAAGATGATGATAAGAGATCTAAGTGGTTTATAACTTAGAGAACATGCCTAGGAATCCCTCATAATTGATCTAAGAATTAATTATGGAGCCTTAGGCGAAGATGGATCTTAAAAGGGTCGCGAATGGAGATTCTAAGCCCACTTAAGCAAATGATATATTTCTGCCCTTTTATGTTGAGTGAGTGGAATCTTGGTGAGTTCAAATCTTAGAGGAAAAGTTTAAGTGCCAACCCCTTGAGGGTAATAATAATGCAAATACAAGTTTAAAGCCCGAAAGGGGCAAAGCATAAGATCCTGTGAGATAGGTGGACGAGAGAGTATGATTATGATGATGAACCTCGTGCACACTTATGATGATGTGATTATGTTAGTTCCTTGAGCATGAAACTTTATATGCATAATTTGATGAAATGTTGTGTTTGAGATGCATAATGTTTCAAAGATATGAATGAAATTGAGAAATATGCTCATGTGAACTAGAAAGTTGTGGCAATGAGAAAGTTCCATGAAAATGATGCATGTGACTGAAATTATGTGGCATGACTCAAATTTGAGGAAATTCAGAAAGTAGTGTTATGCGCAGAATTTCCGTCAATTTGAGGGACAAAAAGAAAGTTTTTGAGAAATATGAAGTTTAAAGTTATATGCCGAGACGCATTTCTCCTCTCTAGGAATGAGGGAGAAAGTAAACCGTGGGGGGTATGGACGTGGAGCCATCCAAAGCGGACAAAGTCAAGCTGGTCTTAACCAAGTCGATGCGTTTCGAAGAAGGAGAAAGTCCCATGATGGGTGATCCTTAGGCCCCCTACCGTACTCTTGGAAGTCGGGATTATGATATTTATGATTCGCTTATCAAGAGGATAAGTAAGAACTAGTGACGACTAGTTAAGGTATGAGCTCATAGCCTAGCTTAAGGGTGCGGTTACTATATTATTGGTGACACAAGTATGAGAAAAGGAAAGATGTTCAAAGAAAAGTTTCATGCCACACAAATGTTGTTTGAATTATCGTTTGATTTACCTAAAGTGCTACCATGCATCCATGAAACATTATGTTGCATACATGCATTAAGAATCATTATAAAAGACATGGACCTTGGACAACAACCTTTGCGAAAACCTCATAATGAACCTATGCATGCTCAACCTTTTCATAATAAACCCAAGGTTCCTGGGACGTGAACGATGGCACTAGGATAGAGGACTTCCCTCCTGAGATTCTTTATAGAATTCTCACCCTCTCTTCTCTTTCTTGGGTACGTCTTCAATATGATGGCGTCGTTCGTGATTTTCATTGACCCGCCTACATGGGAGGTGCACTATGACCCGAGCATCAGTCCTACCACTTCAAGGGTCATTGCGAGGTGCGCATTTTTGCATACGTGGGACGCCCTTTTGCTTCCCAGTCTCCAAGCTATCGCTTCGATCCGACTTCACCCTTTGGCGACGACCTGATCTTTGAGAGGACACGACCCAGGAGATGGCAGACAGGTGATGCCCAACCTTCCTCGTCAGAGGTCGAGGTAGGAATATCCTGAGTATGTTCCCCGTACTGAATCAGAGGCTGATCCTCGGAGGGATCTTCCCTTCGTTCCCTATGGGTCACGGAGGAGGTAGTGAGGACACGTTGCCAAGGGAGGCATGCGAAGCGCGTCGACAAGCAGAGAGGCGACCACGCCGCGGAGGCCATGCTGCCCCTCGATTCCATGCCTAGATCTCGGCTTCGTTGGGCTACATCGGAGGAGCTTCGTCGGTCGCGGGCTACATCTCAGAACGGAGAAGGGCGTCACCAGTAGGCTTGGAGTGGGAGGGTAGTGATAGTTGGGTGTTTATCTTTTGGGATTATTACCATGTATTTGTCTTTATGTTTCCCATTGTCCTGCAAGCTCTCCCACTAGTACGGGTAAGACTTTATGTTTCTGTTATATTTCTCTTGTGATGTACTAAACTATATTATCTAATGTAATGAGGAATGATGTTTATGATGGATGTGTTCTTTAATGTTTATATTCTGTATGTTTTATTTATTCTTCCGCTTCACGTTGTTTATGTTACGCGCAAAGGCTCGCACTTTGGTTTATATAAATCATTTCAAAAAAAATTTTACCGTATTTTCCGCTAAGTATTTTATAAATGAATTTAAAGAGAAGTAATAACTAATAATTAGTCTTGATACGTCCTAGGCGTATGGGGTTAAATATTAGGGTGTTAGGATGTCAACAGTGTAAAGAAATGAAGAAAGAATAAATAAAAGACTTATAGTGTTTGATTCCATGTGATCGACCCATTTCACTAATTCATTGGTTACACTACTTGAAATTTCATGTTCACAAGCGTATCCTCCGTTTGTGCTCAACAATATGCCGTGATCCAATAAACATTCAAATTGCCCTGTTTAGTGCCCCAGCATTGCTTCTGATTATTGATCTGACCCTTCACCATTGCATAGGCCGCCTTTTCAGGTTTTCAACCTAGCAATTAAAAGTTGTCTTCCCCTTTTTCAATTTGCTCTTTTTGTTAATTTTTGCCTAGGTTGTCTTCGGGCTTTCAACCTAGCGAGCATTTCATTTTTTCCTTTTTTAGGCAAAATATTTTTCAGCATCTGAATTGATTGGTTTAGCTAGTACTTTGCCTTCTATATCAGTCAAGATCAATGCTCCTCAGAAAATGCATCTTTGATGATATAAGGGCCTTCATGTGTGGGTGCCCATTTGCCTCTATTATCCTCTTGATTCGGCAAAATTTTCTTCAAAACAAGATCGCCTGGTTGGAATGTTCGAGGGCGAAACGTTTATTGAATGCTCGCCATCCTTTCTGGTACAGCACCATGGCATACCAGTTAGCCGTTTTCCTCAAGCATATTCAACTGCTCATATCTCATTTTAACCCACTCGGCTTCTTCCAATTTAGCTTCTGCTAAGACTCTTAATGATGGTATTTCCACTTCTATAGGTCACTGCCTCCATCCCATACACCGCGAATACGGGTTGCCCCATTGAGATCTCGCAGAAGTGCGATAGGCGTATAATGCATAAGGCAGCATGTCACTCCAATCTTTATAGGTGACCACCATTTCCCCAAGATCTTCTTGATGTTTTTCGCCGCGTCTACAGCCCCATTCATCTTTGGTCGGTAGCCGAGTTGTGATGCTTGATCTTGAATTGCTCACAGCGTTTCGCACCTCTGCATTATTAAAATTAGTGGCATTATCAGTGATGAGTCTTCTGGCAGACCATACCTACAAATGATGTTGTTCTTCAGAAATTTCACAACCACTTTCCGGGTTACATTGCGTACGATACAGCTTCTACCCATTTGGTGAAGTAATCAATGGCTACTAGAATGAATCGATGCCCATTGGATGCTTTGGGGCTAATTGGCCCTATGACATCTATGCCCCACATTGCAAAAGGCCAAGGTGATGTAAGAGTGTGCAATGGCGAGGAGGGGAATGGATTCGATCAGCATAGATTTGACATTTGTGGCATTTTCTAACAAACTCTATGCAGTCTTTTTCCATTGTGAGCCAAAAATATCCTTGCCTGAGAATTTGTCGGGACAATGTGTGCCCATTAGCGTGAGTTCCACAAATACCTTCATGGATTTTGATATGATGGAGTTAGCTTCTTGTAGTATCAACACATCTCAATAAGACTCCATCATGATTCCTCTTATACAAAACCTCTCCAGAGAGGAAAAATGACATGGATAGCCGTCTGAGTGTCTTTCTGTCATTCTCATTTGCTAATCCTGGATATTCTCTCTCCTTGATGAATTTCTTGATATCATAGAACCAAGGTAAAGGGTCAACTCTTCTTCAATGTTAGAACAGTATCCTGGTTCTCTTCTAACAATTACTTGCAAAGGTCTTACTTCCACTTCTAGATCAAGATTGGTCATCACAGCCAAGGTGGCTAAGGCATCTGCACTGATTCTGGTCACGGGGCAAGTAATGGAAACTGACATCCTTGAATTCATCTTTTAAGCTCATAAGGTGTTCATAGTATGACGGTAATCTATGCTCTTTGACCCGCCATTCTCCATTGACTTGAAAAATGATTAGGCTAAGTCCAGGTAAACCTCCAACTCTTGCACCCAAGGGATATTGCTGCCTTAAGCAGTTATACATGCTTCATATTCGGATGTTGTTGGTACAATCAAATGCCAGTTTCACAGCAATTGGAAACCTTTCCATTAGGGATATTAGCTGCTCCAACCCCATTCCTCTTATGTTGACTACGTCAAAATACATTTCCACACTAAGCCCTCTTCTTCCTCATTTCATTGTCCTCTTCTACAACTGCTAGGACGTCTTCATCAGGAACTCATGCTCCATTGACTGATTTCTTCAAGCGGGTTCTGGCAGATGATCAGCTATCACGCTTCCTTTTATAGATTTTCTTGTCACATACTTGATGTCGAACCTGCTAGAGCCACTTGCCATTTGGACATTCTCAGGGAAATGTGTGGACTTTCAAAGATGCATTTCATGGGGTCTCTGAGATATGAGCAAGGTTGTATAATAGAGCATGTCCTGTCGTAATATTTGTTGTCCATCCAGTGCACAACAAGTCTTCTCAATAGCCAAATACCTAGACTCATAGTCATTGAACTTCTTACTCAAGTAGTAAATGGCTTGCTCTTTTAAACCTACTCGTCATGTTGACCCAAGTCCTCCCCCATAGACTCATGCAACACTGTGAGATATAGTATGAGCGGTCGCCCTGGAGTTGGCGGAACCAAAAGAGGTGGATTTGACAAATAGCTTTTAACTTTGTCAAAGGCTTCTTGACATCTATCATCCCATCTACCTGAGTTACTCTTCCTCAATAGCTTGAATATCGGCTAAGTCCTGGTCAAGTTAGAGATGAATCTCGCTATGTAATTTAGACGACCAAGAAAACCTCGCACCTCTTTCTCTTTCTTGGGTGCTGGCATGTTTTGTATGGCTTTGATTTGTCTGGATCTACCTCAATGCCTTTCTTGCTAACGATGAACCCTAACAACTTTCCTGTGGAAGCTCCAAAGGTACATTTTGCCGGATTAAGCCGAAGTTTGTAAATTCTCAATCTTTCACGTTTCCTGAGCATGCAACATGACTCTCTCCATCTTGTGACTTTGCTACCATATCATCCACATACACCTCCAACTCCTTGTGAATCATGTCATGGAAAAGGGTCACCATTGCTCGCTGATACGTTGCTCCAGCATTCTTTAGCCCGAATGACATCACTCTATAGCAAAATACCCCCCACTGAGTAACAAATGATGTTTTCTCTTTTCTCTTCTTTTGCCATTAAAATCTGATTGTAGCCTGAATAACCGTCCATGAAAGAATCGATGACTTCACTGTGTTATCAACTAGTACATCTATATGAGGCAGAGGAAAATTATCTTTTGGGCTTGCTTTATTCAAATCCCGATAATCCACACACATTCTGACCTTTCCATCTTTCTTCGACATGGTACTATATTGGCTATCCATCTTGGGTAGAGTGGGACCTCCAAGAAGCCTGCATCAAGTTGCTTTTCGACTTCAACTTTGATTTTCAGTGACATTTCTAGACTCATCCTCCGCAATTTCTGTCGTTTAGGTTCCATTCCTTCAATCAATGGGATCTTATGAGCCACTATTTCTGGATCCAAACAGGCATATCTTTGTAGGACAGCGAAAATGTCAGGAATTCATGGAACAATGCAATCATCTTTTCCCTTTCTGGATTGTCAACTATCTTAACTTCTTTCTTGTCTTCATCAGTACCCAAATTCACAAGTTTCAATGACTTCATCGTGTGGATTTATCCCTTTTCCATTGAATTTATGATTTTGGCAAATTGTTGGCATAACTTAGGATCTTCATCTTGTTCATTTTCATTCGAGTCCATTGTAACGCAATAACCAATTAACGGGTTTTCACAATCATTTGCATAAGATGAAAATTCTAAAAGGAGAAGGATCCCTGGAATTGAGATGAGATCAAAAAATAAGAAAGAAAGAAAAATAAATAAATAAGAAAAAACTTAACAAGAAATTGGAAAAGCGAAAAGTTTAATAAGAGAAGAAACCACGCATAATCATTATTCAATTGAAATACAGAGATGACTAAAGCATCCATTACTCAATGAAAAATAAATCATTCAGGGTGCAATTCCAGTATTCACTGGCTCGAGGCTGGGGTAGTCAGCAGATATCCTTCAAGGGTGCTGACGTTAGTCTGCTTCTATCACCATTCCTGTTCAGGTGGGGAATGTATCCCTAATATGTGGGATCTTCTTCTTGGATGTCTCAAAAGACCTGATCACTTGTAGCTTCATACCCAAGGCCAAGTTTTCCAGGATTGTCAGGAAGTGAGATTGGATTCTTAATTCCTTGCAGTTGACTCCCTAATCCTTTTCCTTCTTCAAATCCACTCTTGCGCATTATACGAATGGCCACTTGATGCGCATCACCTTTTGATTCCATGGGTTCAGCTATCTCAGGGTTTTGGAATGATACCTCGAAGTGTCTTAAGACAAGTCAATGTATGGCACTGTCACTGGCTTAGTCACTAGCAATTCTTCTTCTCCTTTGACAGTAACAAGTTTCCCGCCATCTATAAATTTTACCTCTAATGAAGTGTTGAAGGACGCGCAAGCCTCATGAATCCAGGGTCTTCCAACGCATCGTATACCCGGCTCAATATCCATTACCTGGAATTTGGTTACAAAAATAGTGGGTCCAATTTCTACGGAAGGTCGATGGCACCCATGATTTCCCTCATTGATCCATCAAACGCCTTCACAATTGTCCCGCTTGGTTCAATCACAGAGGAATCTGGCAATTGTTGTAGTGTGGAGTAAGGGAGCACATTGAAAGCTGATCCCCGTCAATCAATACTCTTGCAACATTAGGCCTTGGCATTTGAGGGTAATGTGGAGTGCTTTGGGACGCCCTCCTGGATGAGGAAAAACCTCGCTTTAGTGAACGTGATGGCATTGGTCATTGATTGCATTTACTATCCCTTCAACCCTATCAGGGGTTATGTCTTTAGACACATAAGCTTGATCCAACACCTTTTTAATCGCATTGCGATGAGCCTAAAGAAGATAAAATTAGAGAATAGAGCGAGATCTTTGCTTGTGTTTTCTTCAGTGTTCTACCACATCATACTCACTCTCTTTCATTATTTAGGAATTCTTCTTCTTCTTCCTTTTCCTGGCTCTTTTCTTTATTCTCCTTTCCAGGGTGCCACTTGGGCATTTTTCAGGTATTTCTTGGGGACTTTTCAAAAATTTCTGGAGTATAACATCTACCACTCCGAGTAATTCCCCCTTCCTGTAACATTTGTAATAGATTCCGATGCAGAGGGTTTTGAACAATCTTCATTGCCATATTCAGACTTTGCGGTCAGGCGGACGAGCAAACTAGATACTTTGAAGACGGTACTTGCTTTTAGGACTGGGAGGTGTCATTAGGACATTACAGAATTAGATTCTATCAGGTTTCATACCTCCATGGAACCGCATGGTTACTTTCATAAGAAAATGGCTTAGGCACCTTGAAAATGAGTGTTGGCTCATAATTGTAGACTTTATAAACGGAGGTGCATGGTGAATCATGTTGATACTTTGTCTACTCCCCTTTGGTACCTCAAGCACCCTAGCTTAATCATCTTTTCAATGTAGAGTTTCACTTGACATTCCTCTATGTGGTGTTTCATTTCTGAACACTCACAAAATATATCATTTTCCTCTCCTTTCACCGTTCGTTTGCCTTTATCTCCTTCAACTTCCATCTCATAACCTGCCTTCCTCAATATTTCCAAGATCTCCTTCATTGAGAGCTGGTCATTCTCTACTCCTTGACTTTCATGTTTCTCATCAGATAGAATTCACTTGTCCTCCACTATGATTGGGGAACGGGTTGTTTCTTATGTGCGGCTTTGATTCTTCTTTTAGCTTGATGGCGCCATGTCAATTAAACGCCATACCGCACTTCAAACCCATAACAATCTTCGATTGATGTCCGGGGAATGGAATGATAATCGTAAGTCTTTGGATTGTACCAGAGGATATGGTGGCATGAAAGTTTTTCCAGGACACGGGCCTAACAAGTTGTCCCTACACAACTGCTTAAAGCTCGGCATGGCTCATATGGAAATCAGGTAAAGGTCTATTCTCCATCGGAGGCCTGCGAGCGTTGTTGGCATTGAATGGTGGAGGGGTTGTAAAGAGATGACTCGTTTGGTAGGCTTGGGGTTGTGTTTGGTGAGGTCTAGGTATCATTGGCCGTGGATATGAGACATGGTTGATTTGGTATGGTTGAGGTGTGTATGGTATTTGGGGTGAAATAGCTCTTGGAGATGGATATTGTTGGTGTGGATAGGATGAGTATTGTGTGTATGGATAGGTTGGATATTGGTTTGGTTAGGAGTGGGTTGTTGAGGGTGGATGTAGTTAATGGTGTTCTCCTTCTTCTTAAAATGGGGGCTCTTCTTGTGTTGGGACTCACTTGCTTCTCCTGTTACTTGCTCTAGCTTTCCTTCTTGGATATTGGTTTCAATCCTTTCTCCAATTTCAACCAAATCTACAAACTCTTTGACATGGGTCCCAAGCATGTTCTTGAAAAAGGACCTTCAGCATACGAATAAAGTAAGAGCACATTTCTTGCTCTAACATTGGGGGGACAACCCTTCCAGCCAAGGCCCTCCATCTCTGGGCATATTCCTTGAAAGATTCATTCTCTTTCTTCCTCATCCCTTTTAACTGGTCTCTAGTGGGTGCAGCATTCAGGTTAAACTTGTATTGGTTTGTGAAGGCCTGAGCTAAGTCTTCCCAACACCTGATTTGAGTTCGGTCTCTATTCATGTACCACTCCCATGCAGCCCATCTAAGCTCTCGGGAAAAAGCTTATTAGGAAGTTCTCATCTTTTGACCACATTCCCATCTTCGTGCAATACATGCGTAGATGCATAATCGGATTGGTGCTACCATCGAATTTGATGAGCTCAGGCATCTTAAAATCCTTGGGAATGACTACACTAGGAGCCAAACAGGATCATTGATACTCATCGGGCCATAGGGGCTAGGCCCCCGCGGATTGAAACTGCTCTTGCATGCTTTCCTGTAGTTCCTGTTTAAGCTTTAGCCGTTCCGCCTCCTTTACAACTTCATTAACAAAACCATTATCATTTTGTTTATCATATCCTGGTGGTTCTTCGTGCCATCATTTTCATCATTTTCTTTGGCCATATTCATAGTGTCAAGGATGAATTGCCAGTTCTGGTCCAAGCATGGACCTCATCATGTCCTTGAGGTCGTCCATCTCTGACTTAGATTCCTTCCTTGGTCATTGTTGTTTCCAGCCATAGCCTTTTTCTTGCCTTTATTCGACCTTCTTCTTTCAACTTTCTCTTTCTCGATTCTGGGTCGTAGTCGTACGGCTCTCTCCGTACACTAGTGTTAGACAAAGCTTTCCTTGAAGAAGCAATGTTTGATGGTAAACCTGCTAAGACAAGAAAAGGCAAGTAAGTAAAATTCAATTTTTATTTTTTATTTTTGTTTTTTTTTTATTTTTGATTTTTTTTTTTGTCCAAAGGTCGTCATCAGCTTTTTACGACAATAGAGACGTTCTCCATATCACTAAGCATGGTTGTTGAAGGAGAATAGGCTTTTTCAATAGACATTAGCAATGCATAAAATTCACATTTATACTAGGATACCCAATCTCAAAGTAAAAACATGTCTAATTGCTATTCTAAGGGAGTATTTCTCCTCAATAGAAAGCTTCCATTGATATTGGGGAAACGAATTTCATTTCACATGCGTACTAGGATACCAAATCTCAAAGTAATAACATGTTTAATTGCTATTCTAAGGGAGTATTCCTCCTCAATAGAAAGCCTACAATGAAATAAAAATTCATGGATCTAATACATCAAAAGCTTAGTCCTTCTTTTCTTGAAATCCCTCGCATAACCTTCACATGTCTTCATGAACTCAGTTACTCCTTGTGGTAGATTGAGCAATGGTGCCTCATTAATTTGCTCTTTTGCTTCTTCAAAGCTTCGTACAATTTCAAAACCATGGTGATCTATCTCATTGACTATTCTGACATGCCTCTTTTTCCACTCTTCCAACTCTTCCCTATTATTTAAAGTTTCATTTTTCCAGAATTGTTTGTGTTCTTGTGCCTCGAAAAGAAATCCTGGTATTGGTTTGATGATGCTCTTGCACGAGCACAATCATTTTATGTTCGAGTCAACATTTGTAACAAGCCTTCTATTTTCCCCTCCATCTCTTTTCTTGTTTGTCGCTCTTGATCAATTACCCTTTCCAATTCTCTTCTGACCCTTTTCTCTTTAGCGACTTTGATCTCTAGTTTTTTGATGGCTATGTCCTTCGTGTTGGCTTCTGTTTGTATGTCAACTCTTGTCTTGTTCTGGTCAAGATTTCTTCTCAAGATCTTCCTTTTCTTCTGAGAGATCATGCAGCTTTCTTTCTAAGTTTCGAATTAAGGCATTCCCTTTGTCTGTTCTTGCCCAGGTGGATTCTAAAGTCTGCGTATTCTTCTTTTAGTCTTTCAATTTCTACATCCTTCTTTTGGCATCGATCTTGAAGAATGATAACCTGGAGATCAGCTTCTTGTTTCTTGTCTTCCAAGAACCTTATTTGTGCTTCCAATACCTCAATACGGGAAGTCATCTGAGCCATTGACTGGAGTTGATCCTGGATTGATTTTCAGGTCCTGGATCTTTTCTTGGGGCATCATCTTGCCCTATTCTTGTTTTTCTCCATTCTTCATACTCAAGAGATGAAGTTGGTCGTTGTTTCCCCAATTCATTTTCCCTGCTTCCTTGATGTGTTCCCATGCCCTCTTGACTTTGAGCTCTTGTTTCTTAGTGTCTTGACCTTTTTGATATAAGAAACTATAGCCTTCTAGTTGTCCTTCCTGAGGTTTGGTTTGTGTCAACAAAGCCTTTAATACCAGGGCGGGGGAATATGATATACAGCCTCTTGGGCCCATTAAAGGGACATGAGGAAAATCCCCAGCTGTATATAATGCTTTCTCCATGATACCAAGGACACACCCACTTAAAAGTATTAGGGTCAATATCAGAATTCTTGCATCCATCCAAGTCCTGTTCTCTGGATACGATGAAAATTCTTCAAGGGATTAGGCAAACGCCCCATGTGATTTCCACCACGCACATGTGTCATGACCCACACATACAACATGTGTAACGCATGATAACTTTCCCCTCTTTTCTGACGACATACTTCTCCTGAAACTAAAATCTATGCTAAAATGGCGGAAGTGATTCGCCCATAAGTGCAATATGAAAAATACGTCCATGGAGGCCTGATCCACAATATTTGGTGTGAAAGGGAAAAGCACCAGTCCATAAATCAACAAGGCCAAAGTCCGCTTGAATAAATGCCACTCCTTCCATTGGGCCATGGTTTCAAGATGAGATTCAAGGAAATCTTTGCTCAATCCTCGAGTTGTTCCTCTTTCCTCCATTACGATCATATTAGCTTGGATCCCAATTAATTTGGCAACTTTTGCTTCTGACACATAACTCCCTTGATAAAGGTATACACTTGCCTTCTTTTGATTGGTAGCCTTATCATAGCAAGGTACTCTTCTATAGTTGGCATTATGTCCAGATTTGGGGTTTAAAACAATGAAGAGGAGCTTTCCAAAATTGTGTGAGAGCACTAAGTACAGGTTCTTCAACTGAAATATCCAACAAGTCTAGTATGTGCCCGTATCTTTTTCTGAAAATCAACTTTTTCTTCATGCGGCATAAGGGGACTCAATTTTTCAGTGTTCCCAAATCACTATAGATCATGGTAACCTTAATATTTCTTGCATTGCTAATGTTATTTTGGCCTTTTTCCATGTGCCTAAGCTCATGACAACCTTTGTACCTCTTCACAAAGTAAAATTAGAAGTAATCCTTAAATAATGCATGTATGCATAATGGATGTATAATGCATGCAATGGATGATATGCCTAAATATGAGTTTTTTTTTTCAGACTACGCTAAGAATACGACATTGATTTTATGTAAAGAAGGCAAAATTCTTTTCATAAAAGAAAAAGAAATGCATAGATGTGCAATACATATTTTATATGGAATGCATGAATGCAATATTTACAATTGTTATGCATAAGATGAATAAGTCACCGATCATAAGAATTGCATGCATGAAGTGAATGTAAAAAAAAATGCATGTAATGAATAGTTTGAAGTAAAGAAAGAAAGAAAAGAATACTCCTTTGTGTCCTAATCAGGGTATCCTCAAAAGGTGGATGTTTCGAGGGTCAAAACCTTAATTAGGGTAGCCACTAGGTTCATTCTATTAGTGCACTTTTGGAATGGATCTAGACTTCTAAAAGGCCAGGAAACCCCAAATTACCCCTCTCTATGAGATAGAGACAACTCATAAAAGGATCACAAGGAGGGATGGACCCTCTCAATATAACCGATTCATGACATCGTAGCAATTCTGGGTGGGGTCCTGCCAAATGCCAAGTGAGCATGAAGCCCTCAATGACAATGTCAGGACCACTCCTAAATCCTCAGGTTGTACAAGCTCGGGTATAGAGCCAAAAAGTGTGTGAAATTGTGATAGTGCATTGTGTGTAAGGAGCATGCAAACCTTGCAATCCTAAAACTATACCCATTCCTACACAAAAAAAAAACAGCATATATACATACAATAGTCATCTACCCTAAAGTTTGAGTGTAGATAAATAATATAAACAATTATATACAAATAAATAAAGATAAAATAAACAATTATACAGATAAATAAGAAGGAAATAAAAAGATAAAAATACACAAATAAAAATAAACAAATGTGATGTAAAGGGAAAAATTAAATATTATAAATTATAAATTATTTGCATAATTTACTCTAATAGGCTTGACTCTTTTATAACTCCCGATGGAGTCGCCAACTGTCACAGCGTCCAAGAAGGCACATGCGACGAGGATGTTGACTGATCTTGAAATAATAAATAAAATGGGAGTCGCCACCAATTTTAATTCTGGAAAAATTGGAAAACCTTTTTAATTTGTAAACTGGTCTTTAAAAGAATTAAAGTTCGGAGTCTGGTTATGATTAGGGAAGGGTGAAAACCTAATCCCTACCCCTAATACATCCGTATAAATACGGTTACCCTAGAGCTCATTATGTAAATTTGTTTATAATTTCAATAATATTTAATTTTCCCTTAAATGATCACAATTATGTACAAACATAAAATAAAATGAAATGAAATTAAAATGAAATTAAAGAAAAAATAAGAATTAAATGAGAACACAATTTAATAAAAAAAAATTAATTTTGGCTTAATAGTTGTTTGCTACGCCGACGTAGCCTGGTTGAATGAGGAACTCAAAGCCACGTCGTTCTGTAGAAAATAATTGTGTGTTTGGTGGATTTTAATTAAAAGCAAATAAAATAAAAAAAGTGTGTCGATTGATTTTAAAAACTAATTGATTTAAATTGTGAAAAGAAATTTTGATTGTCAAATTATTTGAAACGAAAATCCACTTGTGCACAAGATTCAAGGCAGCACTAGGCTACTCAATGAATCTTACGATTCAACGTATATGAAGGAGGCATCTACCTCTCTATCATAATTATAGATTGTTGCACAAATATTTTTCACTTTTGATTACTATCATTTTTATTTTTATTTTATTTTATAAAAATAAACTTACCTAAAAAAAAAAATAGAAGAGACTCAAACCCAAAAAAACAAGACCAAACCTCAACCCAAACAAAATACAAAGAGACCCAAACCCAAAAAAAAAAAGGTTGGTCTAGAATATTTATGACCCAAACAAAAATAATGAGAACTTGACCCAACACAACAACAATACTCCCAACCTTTTTCTCTAGTCTAACACATTAGAAACACACAAAAAGGTCAAGGGAAAAGGGGGCGGTTGTCATGCCAACAAGTGGGAGAGGGAAAAGAGAGATGAGCGCACGGGAGAGACGTTAGAATGGCCGGGCTGTGGTGGCGATGGTGGCTGCGGCCGGTACGGATCGCTTAACGGCGGTCTAGCACGGAGGCGGAGTGCGGAGGTCCCTCTCGCGGCTTCACGTGACCCAACGCAACTCTGCGGGGCGGCGGGCTTGCGAGAAGCGCGCGGACGACGGGCTGTGGGAGCGCTCAGCCAGGCGTCCGGATCGGTGGTTCGCGTTCGGACTCGCGGCGCTGGGTGAGTGCGGGCGAGCCTTCCTCTCTTTGGCTACTGCGGCGTGGTGGTGGATGGCTAGAGGACGGCGGATGTGCGGCAGATCTATGGGATCAGAGGTGGGCAAGCCTCCGGGGTGGCAAGGTGCGCGCTGGACGGCAAAGGGAAGCCGACGGAGGAAGCTGGAGAAGGCGTGAGTGTGCGGCCTTCTGGTTCAGCGGCAGCGGCTCGAGGCGTGGGCTGAGTGGGGACGTGCCTGAACCCAATGGCTCAAGGTGGCGGTGGAGTGAAACGGGAGGCTTTGAGGGACGTCTGGGTTTTGGGTGAGGTGGGCAAGTGAAGACCAACACGCAGCGGCACACGCGGAAGTTCGCCTCTTCTTCTCTTTTCCCTTTTTATTATTTATTTATGGAGATTTGGTTCCTTGGCTGTGATTTGATTTTTTTTTTTTTGTGTGATGATGATGAATATGGGTTTCAGATTGTTGTGATTTGATTTCTAGGTTGTGAGTGATGGGAAAGTGGTGCGGCGTGATGGGTTTATTATGGTGATGATTTTTGTGATATGAAAGGAGAGAGGGATGAAGGTTAAAAAAATGGTGAAGAGGGCGTGATGTGGTCTCTTCTTAGTTCTATGATCCCCCTTCATTTGCTCTACCCTTTTTAACTTAATCTGCACAACCTTCTTTTTTGTTGTTGTTGTAATTCAATAGGGTTGCCCAATAAGCATATTCCAGGAAAGAAAAGTGGTTTCGCCAAGGGGAGGGAACATGCCATCATGGTGTCACCTCGCTTTTTCTTTTGTTTTATTTCAATTTTTGTTGTATTGCATCACGGGTTGAATGGTCCCTACCTTTTGTTATTATTTTATTTATATATATATATATATATATATATATATATATATATATATATATATATATATTTTTAATTGAAACGGACCGAACCTTGGTTAGTGAATGAACAAAGTGTGAGGTGCGAGCCAAAAAATGAACTGAAATGAAATGGGCTAAACAACTGAAATGGATTATTTATTGGATTTTTGTCTTTTTGTTTTTATTTTTATTTTTATTCAAATGAAAATAAAAATAAAATAAAAATATTAGGAAATATGGTGTTTACAGAGTCAAAATGATTTATTAAGGTTAATTAGAACCTAAGATTGCTTAGATAAACTCTAATTGTATTCTTTAAATTCAAGATTGCTAGTCATGGAATCTTGAATAGTGTTTTCTCTAATTCCTTAAATTAAGGAATTGAGCCATACCTCATTTGACCAAAAGAATTATTTTAAATTACTAATCTAATAAGATCACCCTCCTAATCAAGTCTTGAAACACCTCAATTAACCATTTTCTCAGCTAAACGCTTGCTTACAAACTCCTAATCAAAAAGCCTAATCATAGAAACACTTAAACACATCCTTAAACCACAATTACATGAACAAAAATCCTTCCACAATGTTGGTTGTGGTGGGCGAGCCAGTGCCTTAGCCATACCTTGCCCATGCTTCCAACCATGCTTGCCATGCCTAAGCCCATGCTTGTAAGAGATATTTTCCTCCTCATTGACCTTGAAAAGTCATCAGCCATTTCCTCCAAATCAGCCAACATGTCTCATTTTCTATAAATACCAAGCCTTGATGAAACTTGTCACACTTTGGTTCACTTGATAAGTTCACACTTCTTGCAAATTCTCATTCCTCAAATTCCTCAACTTGGCTGATTTCTTCCTCAAGACTCTAAAAGGATTTCCTTCTCCTTCCATCTAGAAAACAAAGCTTTCTTAATCTCTTCAAGACTTCTTAAGGTAGGGGTTAAGTTTTGATGATTTTTGTTTGTGTTCTTCAAGAAAGTTCTAGTTTTTCTCTTGGTTTCAAACTCCTTTTCCTTCCTCTTTCTTTCGGCCAAGAGGCCTTCTTACAAAAAGAATGTGAGCTTGATGATGAGGTTTCAAGATAATGATTTGTTGTTGTCATGTGAGAAACCTCTAAAGCTTGAAACAACTTGGTCTTGGACCATACATGCTTGGATTTCCTTTCTTTTCTTGGCTTAAGTTTCGGTTTTCCTCTTCCTCTTTCCTTTAAGGATTTCAGTTTTTCTTCTTTGGATTTGAACAAAGTTTGTAAAATATGTCTAGTAGATCACGAAAGTTTTGTTAAGAAAGTTAATCTCATGATTTCAAGAGCTCTAGGCTTACCCTTGCCAACCTTAAAGTTGGTCGGCAATTCTGAGATCCGCACTAGATTGAAGCCTATGAGCAATAAAATAAAGAATATGACTTAGTTCTTGTAGTTTTGTTTAGACAAAGTGATGAACTTTGGTCCATTTCCTTAAGCTTGATGGTGAGTTCAAACCTTAAGATTTCTCTTGAAGTCTAGGTGCTAAGAACTCTAAAGCTTGCCTTATGATGCATAATGGGTTGAGGTTTATGTTCCCCTAAAAGTCTTGCAAGGGCTCTAGCTAAGATAAAAATAAGATGCATTCATGTTTAAATTTATGTCTTGCATCTCATGTTTTTATTTGATGTTATCACTAATTTCACAAGAGTAAATGAATGAACTTGCATTACCATATTTAAATTCCCAAGCTTGCATTTCATGTTTATATTTCAAGTCATCACTTAATCCTTAAAGATAATAATGAAGTTGCATCTCATATTTATTTTATGCTCTCACTTTACTTTCTAATGAAGAGTAAAATAAAGTGCATGGCATGTTTAAGATTTTGTCATCACCTAAACACTCTAGAGCTCAAAGACTTGCCTAAGTATCCTAAAAAGGAAACTCCATTCAAAAAGAAATGGATGAGTTTTGGTATGAACCAACAATGGTTTGATTTTGTAAAATACATGAATAATTTTCAAGGAAATGTTGGAAAGTGTTTTATGAGTCTAAGAATGTTAAAATAGTTTGGAATGTGTCAAAATCATGTTTTCTCAATTTTGGAACTTCTGGTAATCGATTACCACCCATGT
Organism: Dalbergia oliveri; assembly: GCA_030441495.1. Lineage (NCBI taxonomy): Eukaryota > Viridiplantae > Streptophyta > Magnoliopsida > Fabales > Fabaceae > Dalbergia > Dalbergia oliveri. Next base: position 24,622 of record JAMLFY010000642.1, read on the forward strand.
AATCGATTACCAAAGTTTCAGAAGGACTTTTAGTTCTGGTCATCGATTACCAAGAGGCAGTGTAATCGATTATACGGCTTTTCATGCCCAAAACCTCTGGAAACCCTGTAATCGATTACATTATAAAGTAATCGATTACCATATGTTCTTTACTTTTAAAAGGTTTAACCCTAGTAATCGATTACATATGTGTAATGAATTTCCGTTTGTTAAAAACCCAGAATGAATTGAGCTCCTGGTAATCGATTACTATGAAACATGTAATCGATTACAGAACACCTTTTGTTTCCAAGAAACATTCCAAGAGAAAACTAGTAACTTATATGCATTTCAACCCAAGAGATTATGTGATCTTATGGGTTCATGATTGGTTCTATGTTTGGCTCCTATAAATGATGTTCTAAGGTGTTAAATGTGTAAAATTATGTTGAGTGAAGCAAGGTCGATTTAGAGAAGCTAGTAAAGAATAAGTAACTAAAAAGGGACTTGAATGAAATTCTAGAACACCTTAATACAAAGAAGTGCAAATCTGTTCTAGCATGATTAATTCAAGGGATAAATGATTCATAATTAGTAAGACATGTACAAGATCCCTTCATAAATGATTAGGTGCTAATTTCAAGTATAAGATGATGATAAGAGATCTAAGTGGTTTATAACTTAGAGAACATGCCTAGGAATCCCTCATAATTGATCTAAGAATTAATTATGGAGCCTTAGGCGAAGATGGATCTTAAAAGGGTCAGAAATGGAGATTCTAAGCCCCTTAAGCAAATGATATATATTTCTGCCCTTTTATGTTGAGTGCTGAATGGAATCTTGGTGAGTTCAAATCTTAGAGGAAAAGTTTAAGTGCCAACCCCTTGAGGGTAATAATAATGCAAATACAAGTTTAAAGCCCAAAAGGGCAAAGCATAATCCTGTGAGATAGGTGGACGAGAGAGTATGATTATGATGATGAACCTCGTGCACACTTATGATGATGTGATTATGTTAGTTCCTTGAGCATGAAACTTTATGTGCATAATTTGATGAAATGTTGTGTTTGAGATGCATAATGTTTCAAAGATATGAATGAAATTGAGAAATATGCTCATGTGAACTAGAAAGTTGTGGCAATGAGAAGTTCCATGAAAATGATGCATGTGACTGAAATTATGTGGCATGACTCAAATTTGAGGAAATTCAAGAGTAGTTGTTATAAGGGAATTTCCAGTTAGATTGAGGGACAAAAAGAAAGTTTTTGAGAAATATGAAGTTTAAAGTTATATCCAGAACGCATTTCTTCATCAAATAGAGAGAAAGTAAACAGTAGGGGGGTATGGACGTACGAGCCATCCAGAAGCGGACAAAGTCGCTGGTCTTAACCAGTCGATGCGTTCGAAGAAGGAGAAAGTCCCATGATGGGTGATCCTTAGGCCCCCTACCCGTACTCTGGGAGTCGGGATTATGATGTTTATGATTCGCTTATCAAGAGGATAAGTAAGAACTAGTGACGACTAGTTAAGGTATGAGCTCAAGCCTAGTTTAAGGGTGCGGTTACTATATTATTGGTGACACAAGTATGAGAAAAGGAAAGATGTTCAAAGAAAAGTTTCATGCCACACAAATGTTGTTTGAATTATCGTTTGATTTACCTAAAGTGCTACCATGCATCCATGAAACATTATGTTGCATACATGTTAAGAATCATTATAAAAGACATGGACCTTGGACAACAACCTTTGCAAAAACCTCATAATGAACCTATGCATGCTCAACCTTTTCATAATAAACCCAAGGTTCCTGGGGCGTAAACGATGACACTAGGATAGAGGACTCCCTGAGATTCTTAGTAAGAATTCTCACCCCTCTCTCTATTTCTTTCCGTTCGTCTTCAGATATCAATGGCGTCGATCGTGATTTCATTGACCCGCCTACATGGGAGGCACTATGACCCAAGACATCATCCTCCACTTCAAGGGTCATTGCGAGGTGCGCGTTTTGCATACATGGGACGCCCTTTTGCTTTCCCCGTCTCCGCTCTGGCTCGATCCGACTTCACCCTTTGGCGACGACCTGATCTTTGAGAGGACACGACCAGGAGATGGCGAGACAATTCGTGCCCAACCTTCTTCGTCGGAGGTCACGGAATATCCTGAGTATGTTCCCGTTCTCGATCGGAGAAGCTTGATCCTTAGGAGGGATCTTCCCCTTCGTTCCCTATGGGGTCACGGAGGAGGTAGTGAGACACGGTCACCAGGAGGCATGGAGGCGCGTTCGGCAAGCCAAGAGGCGACCACAACGCGGAGGCCATGCTGCCCCTCGAATTCCCATGCCTAGATCTCCGCTTCGTTGGGCTACATCCGAGGAGCTCAACTGGTCGGGCTACATCTCCCCGGCAGAAGGCGTCACAGTAGGCTTGGAGTGGGAGGGTAGTGATAGTTGGGTGTTTATCTTTTGGGATTATTACCATGTATTTGTCTTTATGTTTCCCAGTATTGGGAGCTCTATCCACTAGTACGGGTAAGATTTTATGTTTCTGTTATATCTCTTGTGATGTACTAAACTATATTATCTAATGTAATGAGGAATGATGTTTATGATGGATGTGTTCTTTAATGTTTATGTTCTGTATGTTTTATTTATTCTTCCGCTTCACGTTGTTTATGTTACGCGCAAAGGCTCGCACTTTGTTTTATATAAATCATTTCAAAATTTACCCGTATTTTCCGCTAAGTATTTTATAAATGAATTTAAAGAGAAGTAATAACTAATAATTAGTCTTGATACGTCCTAGGCGTATGGGGTTAAATATTAGGGTGTTACAA
>JAMLFY010000643.1:0-27408 GCA_030441495.1 Dalbergia oliveri
ATCAAATTAGTGTTAAAGAATATATTTTAGAATTTTCATTTTTTAATATTTTGGGCAACATGATTAATTCTTTTATATCTCAAATTATCTAATGAATTGATAAATAAATCATTATAATTCTATTTCGGTCTTCCATAATATTAGACTCATTTATCCATATTCGTTTAAAACATTGCATATAGGAATAAAATGCTTTTCACATAAAATTTAAAAAAAGCAACAAGTTGATAATGCTCTATAATATAATGGGAAAAATACTATTAAAATTGAATAATACTTATTTTCATAAATTTGACTTAATTTAATTCAAAAAAACATTTTTACCATTTGCACAAACATATATTATTCATTTTATTATGTTTTAATACACTTTACGCAATGTACTTGATAAAAAGTTAAATTATCCCAACAATTTTTACAAAATATAAGTGAAATATAAAATTTCAAATTAACAATAAATAAATTAAATATTGAACAATAGATATTTCATATAAACAAATCATACTTCTAATAAAATATAATAATAAAAAAATCTAATTGATTAATATACAAATTTTGCAACTGATATCAATTGGTCTATCAATCTTATTTGATATTAACAATTTGATGTTATCATTAATTGTGATCATATTAATTGGATATCAGTTGTCATTTTATATCCCAAAGATTTAGTTTGTCATTGTTGTTATATTACAATCAGTTTTTTATTTGAAATTTAATTTGATATTGGTTCAAAAGTTTCCTAATTAATCAATTAAGTAACATTTTTAAATCAATTTGATAATAACTTTAATTATGATATCACATTTAATATCACGTTATATTCCAAATCAATTTTAAAATCAATTTAAATATATATGATATATATTATTTAATACCACATTTCTCAATTACGATATTATATTTTTGTTATTCACTTTAATTTAGTCTGCTTAATTTTAGCAATAATTATCGCTAATATATACTACTAATAATTTAGACTCATTTTAAGGAAAGTTTTGTTAAATGCTATTCATTGAGAAATTTATGCCCTACTATTTTTTCAAAATTTCTATTTAAAGTAAATTTTAAATTTCTATTTGCATTGTAATTTTTTTTTCAAATTATACTTTAATATCTCTCTTCTATTACCACATACTCTACATTTTGAATATTATGCCAATTAACAATTCCATAATTTTAAAACATTCAATATATTGCAAGCATTCAAATATTATAATTAAAATTTTTTATAAATTATATTTGACACTGCATGAAAGGTATTATAACATTTAATATTATTAATAAAAAATAAAAAATAATTTGACAAGCATAAAAAAAAATAAATGCATTCATATGTTTGAAGAAAAAAATATAACCTTTGCACAAATATAATTTTCGAAACCACCATAAAGTAATAAATCAAACCAAAAATTTTAAAATTCATTCCTCAACTTAAACGTTGGAAAATATTTCCTCATTCATTTTACATAATTAAGTTTTACATGCATATTTTGCAAATTTGTGCATATTTTCTCCTAAATCTATCTCTTTCCTGATCAATTATGTCAACAATCTATTTTTTGATTCTTCCTCTTTACGAAAATGCTTATATCTTCAAATCCCTTCTCTGATGAATACTCATTATTATCCCTATAAATATCTTATGATCTAGTAAAATTAATTGCTCATTCTCATTCATTATCCTTGGAGGGGAGTGTTGAAGCCGTCAGGCTAAGGGATGGGTTCTTCTTTTTGGAATTTTCCTAATAAATCCATCAATACTCATAAGGATTCAAATCCCCATAGAGAATGGGAATCTGACGAAAATGAAAGGCAAAATTCTAAACGGGGACTTAGAATGGGGACATGTCCCATCTCTAATGAATACTCATTGTCATCCCTACAAATGCCTCATAATATAGTAAAATTAATCACTTGTTCTCTTTCATTATTCTTGGAGGGGTGTGTTGAAGGCTGGACAGGGCTAAGGGAAGGGTTCTCCTTCTCTTTGGTATGATCCTTAGTTCAATGGGTTGAAGGTGGCTGACTTGGTGGATTATGTCCATATTATGGACAAAAACTTCCAGTTGGGATCTGTGGAAGGACAATTCTTGGCACTTTAATGAGCTATATACTTTGTTGCCTGACTTGGTTAGAGCCTGGAATGGAATGTACTCGCTTGGTTGTTATTCACGGTTAATAGAGGAGCCTTTCATGATGGCTCTGGATTTGGATGCTTTAGATTCCGACAAGTTCAAATTTCTTATTTGGCAAATGTGCCATGATGCTCTCCCAACAGCATTACTTCGCTACACTCAGCGAAGTATGGGTAGGGCTCACGTGTGTGGTTAAAGTATGGTGCTCCCACTTTATTGCTTTGTTATTTTCGTTATGTAACCAAAAAGGAAAAATGTTGGATCGAGTTTAATTTGATAATGAGATTGTGTTATTACTTATTTGATTATTCTTCCTTTTCAGCCTCATGCCAGATCCAATATTACCGACTATTGATTAGGTTGAGATTGAGTTGTGAGACTGGTCCTTCCTTTTATAGAGGAGGAAGGGACTTAGATCACATCATTGGAGGCTTAAGGATGGCTATGTACGAAACATTTCCTATTATTACGCAAGCTATTATTACATTAGCACATAGAGTTAATCCACATCCTAGTCGATCCCGAAGTTATAGTCGTGAGTTATTTTACTTTTTGAGATTTGAAATGAGAAAAATTGGTCCCCGTCTTTATAAATATGAGTCACTTTAGTTTCTCGGTCTAAATTAGTTAATGATTCTGTGCGTAAACATGAGAGAAGAAAGATCTCAGGGCTTTGGGATGAAAATGATAGAATTTTTTAACTGCTTGTAAATTGTAAAAGCATTAAAACTGGCATAATTTGACTAGTTTTAGAGGGAGTTGAAGGGGCATCCACACCTGCATCTCACCTGCATTACCTTAACTCTACTATTATCTTTCAAAGTGGAATGAAATTTCTAAATGGATAAGGGAGGATGTGAATAACTGAATAAGAGGCAGGTGAAGGAGGTGAGATTTCTTTTCTAAAGAAACTCAAGATAACAGCCTTTATACTGAAGACGATATGAGTACTTTTAAGCAGATGGCTAAATAGTTAACAATTAGTGGTATTTTAATTTTCATATGGTGTTTTAGAGGGATTACCAGTGGTGTTAGATTTATTTAGATTTATGTAGGTTAATATTAGCTTGATTTTGTTACTATATTTTGATTTGGTACCGATTTATTGTCTTTATTACTTCAAGCCTATAGATAGGGGCTGCTCTTTGTAAATCATATATGCACATCTTAATGTGATACATACATTTCAGTCTTTTTCTACGTCCCTATTTTCCATAATGTCTTCTAAGTTCCAACTAGTGGAACATGGGGTTTTTGGGCAAATTAGTGAATGAGATTTATTAAAATCACAATGATCAAAATATCAACACAAAAAACCTAATTCCTGCAAACCCCTAACTTTTAAAAGCCAAAAATAAAGCTCCTTAACTTTTCTATTTACCAAATAGAAAAAGTTAGTTTATACTTTTCATAAATATGAACACCCCTAGAGAGCATTGCCAAACAAGCCTTGGTTTTTATCAACTATTAGTTCAAGTTTATTATATACTATCATGTACAACATAATTTATCAATACACATTTGAATAATAGTATAAAACTTTACATTAACAAGGAAAAAAAAAAAAACTCAGTCTAAGTGCTTTGGTTACAACCTTCGATGGTATTATGACAAAAGTGAAAAGTTTACATTTACACATTCAGATGGTCATTTAATAAATTACACCAACTAAATTATCAGAGATCATTTAGACAGGAATTTGAAGTTAAATGTTTTCCATCTAATCTTACTAATGGTATTCAATTATTGGTTACTTACAATGCCTAAAACCCAGTGTTTAAAGGGAGATGGTTGACTAAAGCGCAAAGAAAGCAACCAAGCTAGGATACAATAAACCATAATCTCTAAATAACGAGCAAATTGCCATGGCTTGCTTCAAATTATGTTTTTCCATCCGTTTTTCCCGTCATTTTCATTCATGGTACATGAAAAGAAATCAATAATCACACTCAACAATCTACAAGGATGTATAAATAAAGAAATATTAAAACACTCATTCCAATTATTGTATTTCACTTGATCTGTCAACTAATTCAACAGGTAGAAACTTTTGCAATAAGAGGAGAACCTTAAATTGATCCATAGCTTCTTCAGGGAAGGAGTGCATTAGGAATGAAAATTGCCTCCCACCAATGGACCAAACTGATAGAGCTTTACGCATGATTAGAAGAAACCTATCAATGACCAAGTCAATGAAATCTAGATTTGTATTCCCTTATATACGAAAAGAAATCAATATTCACTCACACAATCTACAAGGATGTATAAAGAAAAGCCTTTACACATTTCTATAATTGTGTTTCAGTTGATCAAGTGTGAGCTAATTTAGCAAGTAGCAACTTTTGTAGTAAATGAAGAGCCGGAAATTGAATAATAGCTTCATCAGGAAGGAGGGGATTAGAAGAAAAGTTATCTCCCACCAATGTTCCAAAATGATAAGCTTTTCACATGATTGGAAGAAACCTATAAATGACCAAGTCAATGAAATCCAAGTTTGTTTTCCTGTTCTACTAAAATCCACAAGCTTCTTGCAATTCCGATTTATTATGTCACCATATAAACCTTTGAATTCCAGGCTCATGATCCCAATGAAATGGCCGAAACAAAAACATCATCACGGTAAAGATATTGACACCAATATAAAGCATTCCTGTGAGAAGCCATTTTTTACTATCCTTAATATTACAGTGAAGCACCAGGAAATAGAAGGGTATGGTGTAGTATCTGAACTCTATCAATGGAGCTGGTACAAGAACTGCAGCAGTAGCCAAAAAGTATGCCAATACCCATATTTTGTTTCGAAATTTCCCTGTTTTGAAAAAAAGTAGAAGTTAAAACCCCTTAGTAACTGAATCAAAAAGGAATGTTTGCTAAGACTATGTACTAACCCAACATATGAATAATGGAAAGCCACGAATATATGTAAATTGGGACCAACAAATATTTAATTGACCAGTGAGCCATGATGACTTTCCTCCAGAGATAGAAAGGGTAATGCCGATTATCAGCTAGAAGGTACGGATGAGCTACACTGCAATGATAGATTTAATACAGAGTGAGGGAAAAATTGAATGAATGCATTACAAAACCATGAGCAGTAACAAAAGCTGAGTTAATGTTCTTGTATTAGAAAAAATGGCTAATCTTCACATCAGCAAATGTTGCAACATTCATACAATAAATGAAGAAAAACACAGCACGTGCTGAGCATCATATGATTTATAGATTAAGGATTACTTAAGATTCTCTCATGATTGCTTTAACATAACCATGTCATGTTAAGAAAGAAATAGATATAAGCACTCAAATTGGGCTCTACAAATTTTAAGAGGGTTCCATCCATTTGAAGTGATTGTGTCTATCCCTCTCTTAACATGACATAATCATGTTGAAAACAAGTATGAGAGGATCCTAATCCATAGATCAACACTTGATATGAACCCAAATAGAGTAAACACCCATTTTTTTCTCATCAGATTCAAGTTTCATCAATTTGGTCCTCTAGTAATAAATATATGAAAACTCAAAATAGCCTTTCAATGCAAACTTTCAATATCAAATTGGTCCTCTAATTTCACTTTTTGAGGACCAATTCAATGTCAAATTTGACATTGATGGACCATTTAATGATTTCTTTATTTTTTTATTTGGTACATCAACTATAATGTAGTTATTATTAGAGGACCACCATGATGAGCTTGTATTTTTAGAGGATTGAAAAGAGCGTTTACTCTAGATTAAATTACTGAACATATGATAATAAATCATTGTAGATATCAACAAAATGTAAAACGAAAGATGAGCTTCAGTTAAAAGTATCCCAACAAAAGCAGTCTATAAATTCATTAATTGACCAGAACATGCATATAGTTGTTGACAATCAAAACATTGGTAATGTATGCTATTTGAAATCGGACCTAAAAAAGTGTACTGACAGAAAGCCAGCAGTAAGAGCAAGGAATCCCTGAAAGAAACAGAAGGGTCTACATTCCCATAGCAAATGGAATATATCCAAAGCCTGAGTGACAGTGAAAAACATAGGAGCCAGAGCCAGTACAGAAACCAAACTAAAATAAAGTATCTGGGCAAAATGTGGGGCAACAGTGTGAGCTTCTTTTGCACCTGCAGTTTCATTTGAATAGGTAAGAAAGAGGGTTTAGTGGCCCAAAAGATCACAAGGGATAATAAGAGAAAGAATAGTACCCAGAACAACACTCCCATTCCAACGTACAAATAAAAGAAAGGCTACAAACACCAGGAGATAGGGACTAAATGATATTAACATCTCCCACTTCTTATGCCATAATGTTAAAAGGATTGCCTGAATTTCGTCAGCCAAACCTGCAAAATAATATCAATAGATGACCGTGATATTACATGAAAAAATGGGAGTGACAATTATTAGCTGTTTTTCATTTTACAAAGTTATTAGCTTATGAATTTTAAGGTTCATTAAACATTTAAAGTGAACCTGAAGAAGACAGAGGACGAGGCACAGGTGTACTAGGCAAAGAGCTTTCAAAAGTATCCACAGATTTAACAGACTTCCGCTTTCTCATATTTAATCCCACTGCACTCGTGCCAGTGGCATATGCCAAATTAATGATAGATACATCTGACTTGGCTGTTCTCACATTATCCTCGTTATGGTTCAGAGAAATATCTAGGATCCCAGTGCACGCAACAAAAAGCACCCATATAATATTTGTTTGTCGAATAACAACTGAAAAGGCTCCAATCTATTATAATAAATTGTATAAGTACTCATCACAACTCCATAAAATAGAATTACAAATATAATTGTGTATATGGTGCAAATGCTACAATAAAATCTCATCCATCAATAATAAGTATCTGAAAATATACTCATCAACATGCATTGGAAGAAAAGGAAAAGAAAAAAAAGAGGTACTTCAATGAAAAGGGTAAAATGCATTTTATCTCATTGAATTTTAGGTCATATGCAATTTATACTCCGATTTTTCAAAACATGTATCGCGACACCCTATACTTTCCAAATGCAAAACACCCCTTCAATTAACTTGACATTAGTTTCCACCATTAAGTAGTCATATACATGTCACGTGCACAATTAAATAGATAAAAATACTCTTCCTTTTAATCAAATTTCCCAACCCTAACCCCTTGCCCACTCAGAAATAGACAAAAAAACCCTTTACATGATATAGTTTGATCGTAACAAATGGGTATTTTTGTCCATTTCTAAGTGGAAAAGGGTTTAGGTTGAGAATTTAATTAAAAAGAAAAGTATTTTTGTCCATTTAATTGTGCATGTGACATGCACATAACTATTTAATGGTGGAAATGGATATAAACTTAACAAAAGGGGGTGTTTTGCACGTTTGAAATGGGGTGTCACAATGCACGTTTGAAAAGTCATGGTGTAAACTACATGACCTAAAGTTAAGGGAGGGTAGAATGTATTTTACCTTCAATGAAAATAGTACCTACATACAAACAAAAAATCGCAGATCAATCTGGTTTTGCTATATTGATAGTTCACAATGTACATGTTAAAATATACCTTACCAATGCACTAAACCAGTAATTCTTCTTCAAACTTGCAAGATACATAGCCAGAACTGCAGTAAGAGATGCAACATCTGTATAATAGAGATATGTGAAGAACCAGTGGAGTGGGTACAGGGATAGGACCGCTGCATGAAGCATTTTCTTTCTATCATCAAGAGTTGGCTTCAAGTGAGTAATTATGTCATACATAATAATGCTGCAGATGACAGCTAAGACACCATTAGCTGATCGAAGGATAGCAGCGGAGCACATATCAGAAAATGATGAAGCAGCTTGAACAGAGTAAAAGCCTGCAAACAAGGAAGCAACATGGGCAAGTGAAAGATAGTACCTGCAAAAGTTTTTACATTGAAAATATCAAACCTGGGCTTTGTATTTGACGCTACATCTGTACATCATACTTTCACTAATTTATATTGTGCTGCTGATAATATTCATCTAATTAGATTATTAGAATCACTAAGTCCCACAATCTCCTAATCCTGAGATTTGAACAGCACTCAATATCGTCTTACTACTGAACCAAGATAAGTGCAAGAAGTTTAGTAAACAACGACAACCAAACTTTAGCCCAACAGAAGGAGTCAGCCATATGGATCAACTGGTGGCATTGGGTTCTATCAAAAACATAAATTTTCTAGAGATCTGATGAGAAAACATACAATTTTTGGTTTTATAGATATAACACATGCACTTTCCTGCTTATGCATATGCTCATTCTTTTAACTCATTACACAATCTAACATTTTCTTTAAGACTCCCATATCTTAATCATAATGCACTTAGAGTTAACAAAAGTAAATTAATTAATTAAAAAAACAAGAAACAGCATCTCACTTGAATAAAAGGCTTATGCTTCACGAATGATACTACACAACACTAGAACTACCCATTGTGTACTATCAAAAACTGCTACTACGTTAATTCCAGCATAGCGGCAGAAAAATGCTTTCAGCTAAACCAAACAACTACAATCCTATCTTGTCAGGGAAAACATTAAAACACCATAACACACATTCAAACAACTGCTACTATGTTAATTACACATGACAAGCGAGCTGAATTTTCCGTTCTAAAGTTTGAGAATTATAAAATGCTTGTGAAAATGAATAAAGGATGATTGGAAAAAATTACATGACAACCACTTATTTCATTTCCCACAGCAATAACAACCAAGTCTTTTCCCATTAAATGAGATCGGCTATATAGATCAAACAGCGCCATAGCATCCCATCAAAAACTGTCTATAGACAAGCCACTAAAATCTTCATTTCATTCCACACAATATAAAAAATGCTATAATAAGGCAATATCCACATACAACAAGCTAAGCCTTATCACACTAGGTGAGGTCAGCTATATGGATTACACGACGCCATAGTGTTGTATCGTGTATCATATTTATATTCAAATCATTTATTTCTAAGTCTTTTTTTATAATTACACGTAGTTTTTCTTGGTCTTTCTCTATCCTTAGCCACTGGGCTAACTTCCATTTGATCCACTCTCCTTATTGGAGCCTCTACAAGTCTTCTTTGCACATCTCCAAACCACCTAAGACGAGATTCCACTAGTTTCTCTACAATAGATGCAATCCTAACTTTCTCTCTAATGCATTGATTTCTAATCCTATATTGCCTAGTGTGACCACACATCCAACGCAACATCCTCATATCCTTAACATTGAGCTTATTTACTTGTTGACTTTTTACCGCTCAACATTTAGTCCCACACAGCATTGCTCGCCTAATAATTGTGCAGTAAGATTTACCCTTGAGCTTTACAGGTATTTCTTTTATCACAAATAACCCCCAAAGCACTCCTACACTTTGGCCATCCAGCTTGAATCCTACGGTTTACATCTCCTTCCAATTCCCCATCATTTTGGATAATAAATTCAAGATACTTAAATCTTCACACTTACGATATAGTATCATCTCCAAACCTCTCTATCCAAACACAACCTTCAAGTTATTATTAAATATTTTTTAAAAAAAAACTTAATGTTTTGTATTGGGGTCCTGTCACCTGTGCTAATGTAAAAGCCTTCTAAAGCTAAAATTTTTACACGAGAGGGTCCATTCCATTCACGAATCATTTTCTTTTTTCCATTACAGGAGGAAAGAGAGGACATACAGGCCAGGAGGAGTAGTTATCATAGGATCCCAACTCCAGAAATTCCCCTTGCAGTACTGCTGAGCCTGTGGTATATGAAATATCTCATCCTGCAAATAAAAATAAATAAAATTAGACAAAAAAAAAGAAGAAGAAGAAGAATAAGAAAGAAATCATGTGAAACACAAGCACACACACGGAGTCTTAATTTTGAAGAAATATATTCGTGTTTTGGTTACCATGTAGGGCTCGGGAACTATGCGGTTAAAGAGTATGGCGATGGGAAAAACCCACGAGCTCACAATTGCGGCGAGTGCTAATTTTCCCATTCACTCACAAGCACTCTCTTATCTGTGTGAAACAGGTTAGAAAGAGATGAGATGGGAGCAATTAAGCAAAGCGAAGAAGAGGAACCCTAATAGCATGCATGCGGCAGTGACGCATTGTGTTGTGTTGAACAAGAGAAGACAAGTGTGGAGTGAGTGAGGGAAGTGACTGACGAAACGAAGCGCACGCTGAAATGGAGATCCAAATCGAAGGGAGCTTTGCTTTCTGTGTGGGTCGTTGTTGGCTAATGGCTACCTCGTCCGTCCCCTAGATGGGCACATTGGCTGTGGGTCCCAAAGTATACGAAAGGAAGTCCTCTTTGTTGATGTGCACTACACTTTTAGCACTTCAATTCGAAGAGTGTGATGGGTTTGGGGGGTAAAAAATGAGGGGAAGTTTTATGAGGGTTGTAATTGGGTCGGGTTAGTTTAGGCTTATGGAAAAATATGACTTTGAACGGATAAATTTTGATGGTTCGGTTTGGTTCGAGTTCAATGATTTTTTATCACTAAATACGAATTGAATTGATTAAAATCGGATTGGTTCAATTTGGCGATCAAGTTACCAGTTTGATTATTATCAAGTTTAATTGGATTTTACCTTATGTGACTCAATGACTTTAATCAATTTACTTAGTTCAGTTCAGTTGGTTGGGTTATTGGTAAACTGATATCCTTACACCCAACTTTTCATAGATGAGTTTTGTGTGTATTTTTACACCCAAAGTTCATTTATGAAAACATACTCTCCATTATTATCTATATTCGAACACAACCGGAAGAGTAAACCTCAATTTAATCATTGAAATAATATCGGATAAATTAGTTTCTTAAGAAAAGAAATATCTTTATTAATTCTCCATAACTAAAATTATTGGACAAATTGATTAATTTTCAATATTGTGATATAGTTATTTGTCCTATTTGTTTGTGTCTTTTGGGTCAATTTGACATATTTTCATAAATCGTTAGGGATTAATTTGTTCTATTTTAATCATGAGGAACTAAAAAGATTTTTTTTTCTCAAGAAGCTAATTTGTTTAACATTATTTTCATGAATGACCAAATTGGGGATTTGATCAATTCTAAAATTATTAAAGAATTAATTAACTAACCATTTAAAATTGTGGGTCATATTAATTTAATAATTTTTGAGTCAATAGATAATGGGTGTTTGCGATGCCATTTCGAACAGTTTGAACCAAAAGCTGTCTGATTCAAATAATAAAATTTGTTACGTTTAATTGAATCGATTTAATTTCAATTTTGAATCCAATCCAATCCAATACAATTTTAATTGGATTGGAGCAAATTTATATAAAATAAAATATTAATTTTGGAATATTATAAAATATAAATAAATGAATAAAATTAAAATATAAAAATAACTCATTTAGTATTGATAAAATATTTTATAAAAAGAGAATGATACAAAAAGAATGAAAATTGTGCAATAAATCAACCCTATTATAATAAAAATAAAAATATAGTTATGATATTATTCAGTTTGGATTGGTTTTCAAAAATTAGATCTTATATCACCACAAGAACTGGATCTAAAATCTCATCCAATCCAAGCAATTTGTGAAAAACTAGATACAATCCAATCCAATCCAAACTTTTGTGGTTTTGATGGGTTTTTTATTTGGATAATGATTGGATTGGATTGAATTTGAGCACCCCTAGATACTAGTATGTCATCATGATTTTATTGATATTATGATACCTTGAAACGATATTGATTTTATATATGTTCAAATTAGTCTCTAAAATTTTTTAAATGTGATAGCAAAGTCCTAAATCCCAGATTCCTCTTCTTCCCTTTCGTAAATCCTAAATCCCTAATCTGGAATGGATAGGGTATGAAAATGGAAAAGGAATAAGTGAGTTTAACAAATATTGAAAAAGTAATGTTTATGAGAGGAGGAAAAATTGGAGATTTTTTACACATTTTATAAATTTCAAAAACTAATTTGAAAATGTTTAACTAATGTCAACTCAAAGGACCATATGGCATACAAGTACCATGATGTCACTCAATATGATACATTAGTAAAAACATTATGACACATTAACTTTCGTGACGTAAACAACTTCAAAGACTAAATAATAAATTTCTTAATTTTAGAGACTAAAGTAAAGCATGTATACAACTTCATAAACTAAAGCAAACCATTACTCTATTAGGAAATGAGATTATATTCTATTAGTTTCCAAAATCTATACTCCACCTCCTTATCTTAAGCCTTGTTAACATTCATTACCCAACATTCCTCTAAATCAGGGTAAACCATTTGAAGACATTAAGAAGTATGTGACTATGGGAAAAATATGATTGTTATGACAAAAAGTAAGTACATAAAGTGATAGCTCTATTGTAAAACAAAAAATAGAGACAAGTATCTTATAACAACCCAAGTGTTTTAGAAAAAGAAAAACATTTACCTAAAAGATGTTCTTGCTAGCCAAAAGAATTTAACAGCAACCAATACAAGAAATCTCAAGATAGGATAAGTCATCATCACCATATTCATTGACAAACTATTTGGATATGCTAAATTTTGTGAAGGAAAAATTAAAAAATGAAACTCAAAATTTCAATTTTTAATTTTTTTTTAATCTGAATCAAAGAAACTAAATTTTCAAGGATAAGGATTGTGCAAGCCATGAACAAGACTTAGTACTATTTATACTGGCGTGTGTAGCCTTGTGAATAAGACTCAGTACTATTTGTATTAGCATGTATAAGTTTTGAGTATGTTATTAAAAGGCTTATCAACCATGAATAGGAACATAATTCTTAGGGCAAATTACATCTACCTCTTCTCTTCTATAGTCTTTCAATACTACAACTTACCCCCTCTAATTTTCAACCTGACAGTTAGTTCCCTTCACCCTTAATAGATGTTAATGTCCTTAACCCATAAAAATGAAATGTCTATTTTATCGTCTTAATTAAAACCATTCTCTCCCTTCTTGTGGACTACATTTGCCCATTCCCAAGAACACTTCAACTTACCACTTCTTCATCTTCCCTTCCTTTTCCATCTCCAATTCCCTTCTCCCTTTCTCATCATTTCCCACCAACACCACCAATCAATAGAACAACGCAAATTCCCCAATTCTCATATGTTTCTTTGCCAGATTTGAACCTTCCCAAGAACTTGATGCTGAATTGGGGTGAAGAGGAGCAAGAATGGGGAGTGCAGTGGCACTAATGGTGGACAATGAGAGGAAGGATGTGGCAGAGTTCACGAACGGGATGGTTTCCTATATTTCCTTATTGCCTCACTTCACCTCTCTCTCTCTCCACCCACCTTACCTTTACGTTGCTTAAGGCGAAGAATTTGATATTCCCCATCGAACACCTCTTGGGCCCATGACAACATCCCCCTTCCCAACGCGACATTGAAGTTTGTTGGAGAGCTTTCAATGAAGGTGTGTTGCCACCATGTGCACAGATTCTCCCCTAGACATAGAGTTTTTTGCTTTTGCTTGAGATTTATATAGTGTCTCAGTATGAGATTGATGTAAGTTATTTCAAAAGATTTTGCAATTCCTTGTTGTATTGAGAGATTGCTCTGTTGTTTTCCCTACATTAAATTATGGCATTAGTGATGGAAGACGGGAGGAAAAGGGGAAATGGAAAATAGAAGGGGAAAGTTATAGTTAGGATAAATTGGTATTTTCACATGTTTGTTAAAACATTGCGAATGTGGGGGAGGTGATTGTACTATCGTTAAATCAATTTAGAAGAGTCAAGTGCCAAGTTGAAAACTAAAGAGGGCAAACTGCTATATACAAATATAATTTCCCCTAATTATTACTATTATTATTGTACATAACAAATAATTATAATTGGTCTTAATTTGTAGTTAGTTTGTTTTCATTATGATCTCCACCTCTCTTAGTAGCTTCTCAAACTATATATCAATCAGTTTGCATCATCACATTTTGTACCGACTCTGTTTCTCCCTTCACTAACTATGTTGTATTATTTTTTGTCTCATCATCACATGCTTTTATCCACTCAGAGAACATTCTTTGCATTTGTAATATTGGCAATATAACATGAACACCACATCTACCAAGAACAACTTTTGAGTAAATGTTTTTGTTAGTGCTTGAGTTATCGTTAGATGTTTGTCTCTGGTTTCTGGTTTTGGATGCAAAGATTATGACCTTAAATATTTGCTTTATGTTGATCATAACAATCATATTTCTCTTACAGTCACATTTCTTCTTGTTCTTGTTCTTTCTTTCATTTTTTATCTTCAACTAATTTGGACAAATATTCCATCAGAATATTCTAGCATATGTTAACCGTTGTCAATTAAGATAATAGAGTGGGGTGTAGATTTTAAAAACTAATTAATGCAGTAAAGTATCATTTCTTAATATATTAAGAAGTGTTTTTTATTTTAAAAAATAATTAAAATAACAAGTCTCAAGGTTGTTCTAAATGGTTATTTAGTGTATGAAAATACATTATATATTAATAGAAATATATATATACACACACCCACACGTAGGTGAAATAACAAGTAAATATATGAATTTGATTTTTATATTTTTATATATTATCAATGTAATATGATTTTTAACAAAAATACAATTATTTATTATCACATTAATAAAAATATTTGACTTTTATCTGCAATAGATGTATTGTATATTTATACATGAGGTTTGTTGCATTTAATATCAAATTTTGATATACAAGTAAAAATAACTTTAAAATAACGTTATAAAAACTAATTAGTTTTTTAAAAAATAAAAGATTAAGATTATTGATTGTATTAATCACTTTCAAGGATTATTTTGATCAATATTCCTAATTGATTAATTTTATGCACTTATAATATAATTTTACACTATGAACCACTAAAACTTACACATGAGAATATTAAGATAATATATCATATATCTTTATATTATTCTAAAAGAAGGTTCATGGCTTAGTGGAATTGATGGAATGTTCTCATTTGGTGAGTTTGGTTTCCCTCCAAACCAATCACTCACCAAATGTAGCCCATCAATATCTACACCAATATATGTTTATTATTTCCATTTTTTTCTTTACCATTTTTAATTACTTCTTTTTATAGTTTATTATTTATATAATATATATTATTCCTCAATATTTGAATATTGTACAATAATTAGATAGGTTCAATCCCATCCACTAATAACCTGTTAAGATGCTTCATTTTTGCTTAGTGACCATGAACTCAAAATGTATCCTAAATACCACCCTATTGAGGATCACAAGATTTTTGCTGACCAGCCTTTGATTCCTGACCCGATTCTTATGGTTGTTGATGTAGTTGATCCCATTTTACATGCTGACCCTTAGGGTGGTGATGACCCTGTTATTATTTTACATAATGAGCATGATGGTGATGTAGCAATAGTTGGTGTTGGGCTTGTGTTTGTTGTAGCTAATGAAGCATCTATCATCCCCTGCTGGTAATGACGAGGCTCAAAATGCTCCAAATGTTGGTGTGCAACCTCCAATATGCTAGCTTTTCATATGTGAAAAGCTTATTACAAATCACTTAGGTCGATGCAGATCATTGTTAATCTTTATTGTTGTCTTATATTTGTATATGATTTTTCTTTTTTATTTACATGTAACATTTCTTTTTAATGTTTACTAAAATGTTCTCATTTACTTTTTAATTTGTTTTGCATCATACAAACTTTGCATGTAGTATTTGCTGCACAGGCATTTTCAAACAGGCTGTAAACGGCCCAACTTGTGGATGTGGAAGGAAATTGTTTTCATGTTACTTTGAGTTGAATGAGAGAAGGCATAATGAGGTGTTTCTTACTAGAGGATGACTAGATTTTGCAAAAGCCAACAATGTTTATTTTGGTTGTGTTGTTAGGTTCATGGTTTACTCTCTTTATGAGTATTCATTCATGGACTGGAGCTAGAAGATTATAGTTTTTTTTTATAATAATTTGTTTTGGGTTATTTGTGTTGGTGGGCTTCCCTCTTTGGGCCCAACAACTAATAAGAAACAAAACAAACAAAAAAAGAAGGAAAAACGCTATTCACTGTAGCATTTTGTTATTGAAAACGAAAAACAAGAGAAACCGTGAAGTGATGAAGGAATAGTGCCGCACAGAGAGAAATGTGATAACCAAAAAAAAAATTGAGGTAAGGGCCAGGGTCATTAGTGGTATAGACTCCAGATAGTTTTCTTCTCTTTCTTCTTCTCTCCTTTCCTCTGCTCACTCTCCCGTAACTCTTTCTTCCTCCTTTCTGTCTTCTTCTTCTTCCTTCTTCCTTGCTTCTTCTTCTTCTTCTGTTTCTTCTTTTCTTCTTTCATTCAAAAAAAAAAAAATTCACCATCACCTCCGTAATCATTATCTCTCCTCTCCTATCTTCATCATTTATACCGTTCTCTTCTCCTCTACCTCTATTTTCTCTAAAATCTATTAGAGAGCTGAAGTTTTTAAAGAAATTGGAGTGAATTTCTTAATTAATTTATCTTCTTCAATGATAATAAAGCCTCTACTCTTTATTTTATTTATTAAATTTTCTAGTTAATTTAGGATTAATATTAGAATTTTTTTATTCTATAAATTAGGATTTTAGTGATTTGGGTAAATTGTGCAAATTGGTATTATTGTTTAATTACTAATATTTTATTTATATTGTTTCTAGAGTTATAGAGCAATTGAGCGTAAACTGTTGGATTGGTGGCACTTGGAAGTTGATATTCAATTCTATGAAATAGTTTGTGAGTAAACATTATGTCTATAATTATTTTAATTCTTCTAAATTAGTTAAAAATATATTTTAGTAAATTAGAGGTGAGAAATAATTATTTGGCTATGTTATATACATTTTTGGTGAAAATATATTTAATGTAAATAGTTTATGTTTTATTTAAAAATTACACATGAGACAATATGATATGACTGGAAATTTAATAAAATATAAATTTACATCAATATTGAACTCTTTGAAGGATGTACCCCTGATGTGATTTTTGGAATGATTTATGGATGGTGGGTCTGGGTCTTTATTGATTTCTATAAAGTAATTGTATGTTTGAAAATTTTGATAGGATTTGTCGCTCAGACGTGGCGTTAGCGGTGCACCTCCTATAATTTTAGGACCAGACAGTTATTCTCTTCTATGGCTACTAATGGGTAGAACCCGTTTCTTTCAGGATCACCGAAGGAATGGCCGCCTGGTGAATCCCTGTTTATCCTGAATTTGATGATTCCTATTATTTTATATAAAGTGGTTGTTTTCAAGAAAAGAATTTGTTGAATTTATATGAACTGAGGCTATTATTATTCTACTTATGTATTATATATTGTCTAATGTGTTATAGACATCATATCTACCGATTTAAAACTCCTCCATTGTTCTCTCTCTTTCCAATGCTTGTGCGGTTGGGGTTCCGATCCCGGCTCCTTAGTTCCGTTTCTAAGTTTGTGAACTTCAGAGGCCTTTTGGTACACTGGAACCATATTTTTGTTGAGTTTTACTCTTAAGGTTTAATACTCCATATGTGGGCAAGGTCCTCGAATTAGTTTTGTTTTTATGTATATATTTGTGCTTAAGCATGCATAGTTAAGAGTTAGATATGTATAGACTATATTTAGAAAGGATTTGTAACTAAGCTTAGATATATATCCTGGAAGTGCGCATTCTTGAAATGCTTGATGTCCATATGTTGGATTTAACTGGAAATATATATATTGTATTTTATTTGGGGAAGATCGAAAAACAAAGGAAAAATCCCCAATTTCCTAGAAAATTGTATGTAAGGCTTCCGGGAAATGTATTCCATGCGTTCATGGCCTAGCTGGGTTGTGACAGAAGAGAAAAGGCACTGTAGGGTTCATCATAAGACGGTAAACTTCCGTTTATCATGAAAATTTAGTATGTTGTTCCTAATGTTGAGACTTGAAGTTTGATATAGCCTGTCAATTTTATTGCCTTCTCTGGTAGTGGTTTTGTGATACCCATTGTGGAGTTATAAGGTTATGTTCCGCCATTGGGTGAGTATTCTGTTGATTGTTGAGATTCCTACCTACTAGGAAGACTGATTGTATTCCCATTGATCATAGTGGAAGTTTCCTGGACTAGGTCATATGGGTTTTTTGTCCCTCTATTTGGGGATTTCCCACGTTAAAAATTGTGGTGTCTCTTGTTTTATTTTTCAGCCAAATTATTATACCTGCCTTAGAGTATTGGTTCTACCTATTCCTACAGTGGGGGAAATATTTGTTGCTTCCTCCTATTGATAAGGGTTCATTCCTAAGATTTTCCCAACAAAGTGGTATCGAGAGTTTTGGTTATTTTTTCTATACAAGTTTAAATGGAAGAACATCAGGGGCCAAATATGATCAAGTTGAATTCCAAAAATTACTCATTGGAAGACCCTCATGGAAGACATGCTATCCAGCAAGGATTTGTATGATCCAATTGAGGGAGATAAATATAAGCCTTCCTGGATAGTCTAAAATCGAATGAATAGAAAAGTTGTTTTACTTTGATTAGGCGGTGGTTGGAATCTCAATGTGTATCCACATGTTGACAAAGAAACTAATGCTCAAAGTATGTGGGCAAAGCTGGAGAATTTATATGAGAGGAAGAATGTGCAAAATAAGGCATATTTGATTTGGAAGCTGGTAAATATGAAATATAAAGAAGGTGATTTAATGCCAGAGCATTTGAGTAGCTTCAGGAGATTGTCAATCAGCTGACAACCAATGAGATTACGAGTTGCAAGCATTGTTATTGTTGAGTTCTTTACCTAACAGTTGGGAAGTCCTGTTGTAACATTGACTAACTCAGCTCCAAATGGGAAGTTGACATTATCAATGGTTAAAGAAAGCATGTTGAATGAAGATGCAGGAAGAAGAGACGGGGTTGATTAGTGCCTCCACCCAGTCAGAAGCACTTGTTGTAGAGTCAGGGGAAAGCAGAGTAGAAGACCTTATAATCCTCTAGGTCAAAGGATGTAGCAAGTCAAGGGGTAAGTCCAAGACAAGAAAAGAATTTAATTGTTATCATTATGGCAAGTCACATATCAAAGCATTGCAGGTACTTGAAAAGAGAGAAATCAAGAGAAAGAGATGAAGACAAAAATAGTAACAATGATAAAGACACCTGCTGCTTTGCATATGATGATGTCCTTGTTCTACATCATGAGAACTTCATAAATCTTGCATGTGATGATTCTAGTTGGATCATGGATCCTGGTGCCTCATGTCATGTTACTCCTAGGCGTGAGTTTCTCTACTTATCCTGCGTGACTTTGTAGAATAAGGCTAGGAGATGAAGGGATATGCAAGATTGTTGGTATGGGAGATGTGTGGCTTGAAACTAGCATGGGTTGTAGATTACAATTGAAGAATGTTAGGCATGCGCCTGATATGCATCTTAGCTTGATGTCAATCAAAGCATTGGACGGAGAAGGTTACTACACTACCTTTGGTGGTGGAAAATTCAAAATCACCAAAGGGTCGCTAGTTGTTGCAAGAGAAGATAGTAGTTTCACTCTCTCTACCAGTACGGAAAGTTGTGCAAAGAGGAGGTGAATGTTGTTGATGATTCCTCTTCAAACTTGTGGCATATGCGTCTTGGCCACTTGAGTGAAAAAGGACTTGGTGTTCTAGCCAAGAATTAGTCTCTTTAGGTAAAAGGTACATCTTTAAAGACTTGCACTCATTGTTTTGTTGGAAAGCATGCTAGAGTAGCTTTTCATTATTCAGGACCTCATAGGAGACCACATGTGCTAGATTTGGTTCATCCTGATGTTTGCACTATGGACACAAAAACACTAGGAGGTGCATCATATTTTGTGACTTTTATTGATGACCATTCTCGGAAAGTGTGGGCTTTTGTTTTGAAATCTAAAGACCAGGTGCTCGGAGTTTTCAAGAGCTTCCATGCAAGTGTTGAAAGAGAAAGGGAATGAAACTGAAATGTGTCCGAAGCAGATAATGGTGGTGAGTACAGGGGTCCATTTGAAGATTATTGTAGAGAACATGGGATCAGGCTTGAGAAAACGTTCCAAGACTCCTCAGCATAATGGAGTTGCAAGAATGAACCGTACTATCAATGACAAAATCAAGTGTATGCTCTCTCATGCAAAGTTGTCCAAATCCTTTTGGGGTAAATCAATGAGAACTGCGTGGATTTGATTAACCTTTCTCCTTCAGCTCTCTAGATGGTGATGTTCCACAGAGAGTATGGACAAGGAAAGATGTCTCATACAGTCACTTGAGAGTGTTTGGCTCAGGGCCTTTGTTCATGTTCCAAGAGATGAGAGGTCCAAGCTTGATGGAAAGTCCAAGCAATGTATCTTCATTGGTTATGGTCACGAAGACTTTGGTTCCAGGTTATGGGATTCGGTGAGTAAAAGAATAATCAAGAAGCCGAGATGTGATCTTTCTTGAAGACCAAACCATTGAAGATTTTGAGAAGTCAGATAAGCAAGTGTCTCTTACTATAAGTAAGGTGATGTTGATCCAGAGTCTCCTCCTAGTACTCTTGTTGATGGGGGATAAGAGGTTAATGATGGGAATCCAGGTGATAAGCCTGCACCTACTCTTGAGGTGCCAGTTGAGCAGTTCCACCAGAACCACCGGTTGAGCCACAATTGAGAAAGATCTACAAGCCGTATTAGCCTTCTAAAAAATACCCTTCAGATGAGTATGTGACTCTCACTGATAGTGTGGGAGCCAGAGAGCTACCAAGAGGCTATTTCTGATGAGCACAAAGACAAATGGTTGAAGGCCATGCAAGAGGAAATGAATTCCTTGCATGAGAATCGCACCTTTGAGTTGATGAAGTTGCCAAAGGGTAGAAAAGCACTCAAAAATAAATGGGTGTTCAAGCTGAAATTTGAAGATAATGTCTCACAGCCAAGGTACAAAGCAAGATTGGTTGTGAAAGGTTTTGAGCAGAAGAAAGGAATTGATTTTGAAGAGATTTCTCACCAGTGGTGAAGATGTCCTCTTATTCGAGTTGTGCTTGGTTTAGCAGCAAGCTTGAATTTAGAGGTTGAGCGCTTGATGTGAAGATTGCATTCCTTCATGGTGATTTGGAGGAAGAAATTTATATGGAACAGCAGAGGGTTCAAGGTTAAGGGAAAGGAGGAGCTTGTGTGCAAATTGAAGAAAAGTCTATATGGCCTCAAGCAAGCACCAAGGCAATGGTACAAGAAATTTGATTCTTTTATGGTGGATCATGGGTATAGTAAGACTACTTTGAGACCATTGCGTATTTGTCAAGAAATTCTCTAATGGTGATTTCATAATTCTCTTGCTTTATGTGGATGACATGTTGATTGTTGGTCATGACAGC
The DNA here is from genome assembly GCA_030441495.1 of Dalbergia oliveri. Taxonomy (NCBI): domain Eukaryota; kingdom Viridiplantae; phylum Streptophyta; class Magnoliopsida; order Fabales; family Fabaceae; genus Dalbergia; species Dalbergia oliveri. The sequence goes on from JAMLFY010000643.1 coordinate 21,477, forward strand.
AGAAGATTCAGAGTCTTAAGAGAGTGACTTGAGCAAGTCCTTTGCTATGAAGGACTTGGGTTCTGCAAAGCAAATCCTTGGCATGAGGATCACTCGTGACAGGAAGAATGGTAAGTTGTGGTTATCTAGCAGAAGTACATTGAGAAGGTGTTGGAGAATTTAACATGAGTAACTCAAAGCCTGTTGGTACTCCACTTGCTAGTCATTTCAAGTTGAGTTCATAACAATGCCCTACAAGTGAGAAAGGAAAAAGAGATGAAGAAGGTTCCATATGCATAGGTTGGGAGTTTGATGTACGCTATGGTATGTACTAGGCAGGATATTGCTCATGCTGTTGGTGTTGTTAGCCGGTTTCTCTCAATCCTGGTAAGGATCATTGGCAAGCTGTGAAGTGGATTTTCAGTTATTTGCGGGGCACTTCCAAAGTTTGTTTGTGCTTTGGTAGTGGTCAGCCCTGTTGGATGGTTCACAGATGCGGATATGGCTGGTGATCTTGATTCTAGGAAGTCTACTTCTGGTACTTGATGACTTTTGCAGGGGAGCCGTGTCATGGTTCCCAAGAAGTGTGTTGCTTTGTCTTCCAGAACCGAATATATTGTGTTCCTGAAGCTTCAAAAGAACTCTTGTGGATGCAAAAATTCCTTAGAGTTGGGCCTTGATCAAGAGAAGTTTGTGTTATTTTGTGATAGTAGAGTGCTATCCATCTCGCAAGAACCCGACATTTCATTCCAGGTCAAAGCACATAGAGGTGCGGTATCATTGGATACGTGAAGCATTGGAGATGAAGTTGCTTTCATTGGAAAGATCCATCCTGATGACAATGGTTCAGATATGATGACTAAAGCTGCCGCGGGAAGTTTGCTTCTTGCGGGAGAAGGCGGGCTTAGTGGCAGCGCATCCCCACTTGAGTCGGGAAGGGGGAGATTTGTTGGTGGGCTTCTCTCCTCATGGGGGCCCAACAACTAATAAGAAAAAAAAAAAACAAAACAAAAAAAAAGGAAGGAAAAATGCTATTAGGTAGCAGTTTTGAATTGAAAACGAAAAGAAAAACGTGAAGTGATGAAGGAATAGCGCAGCGAGAGAGAAGAGAAAAAGGCATGCAGGTTCATCATCAGACGGTAACGTGCTCCGTTTATCATGAAAATTTAGTATGTTGTTCCTATGTTGAGCTTGATACTTTGATATAGCTTGTTAATTTTATTGCCTTCTCTAGTGGTGATTTTGTGATACCCACATTGTGGAGTTATATGGTTGTGTTCCGCCTATTGGGTGAGTATTCTGTTGATTGTTGAGATTCCCAGTGCTATTAGGAAGGCTGATTGTATTCCCATTGATCATAGTGGAAGTTTTTTCCTGGACTAGGTCCCGTGGGTTTTTTGTCCCTCTATTGGGGTTTCCCACGTTAAAAATTGTGATATCTCTTGTTTTATTTTCTGCCAAATTATTATACTGCCTAGAGTATTTTTGGTTCTACCTATTTAACGCAGGTGGGGGAAATATTTGTTGCTTCAGATATTGATAAAGGGTTCATTCCTAAGATTTCCCCAACAATTTGTGATGGTTATGGGACTTTCAACCCTTTTTTTTGTATGGATGGGATCTTCTTAGACCATGCTAGATATGGTCTTTTGTTAATTACCCTTTTCAATTATTGCCATGTAGTTGGATATAAAATTGATATTTGCAATATTTCTGCTATGTGCAATGTAACCATTTTCATTTATGTGTTTTCTTTAAAAACTTTCTAATATTGTCATCAACTTTTAACACACATAATTATTTATCTGAATTAAGCGCATAATGGTACTGAGTGATGAAAATAAAAAGAAACCACCAACTGAGGTTTAAATTGTCTGAAGTTAATTGTATAATAAATTTTAATGTCTTCAAATAAAGTGATTCATATGTTTGTGAAGTTTAAAGTTTTACTCATACTCTAAAAAATATTGAATACATTAATAGCGGGCACAAATTCAAGAATGGTAAAATATTCTCTTAAGATTGATATTTTCTCTTTGATAATATTTTTTTAGTATAACGAAACTCACTTGAAAGTTGCATCTGTTATATCAGTACTTTTGAATCCTACTTGCATATCAATATCTTCATATATCAATACCTATAAGAGCATACTTGATGGTGCAATAGGTTTAATTGCTTTATAAACTAACTTGGTTTACAATTATGCAGTATGGGTATCTTATACTGGTTGAATTATTTGTGGGATATAATGGTCTTAAGAAAACAACCTTACAAAACCAATGCTATATAACTGTAAATGACTTCAATATTTAAACCTTATTATTTATAATATCTAATGGATAACATGTTTTCCTAATTTGAGAGTTTACAATTATAGAAATAGCTACCTATATTCTTAATATGGATTGGTTAGACTTTCTAATAGCAATTATCCAACATTAATGTTTGTGTTTCTATATTGATGAACATAAGGTTAAGTTGCATATATTAGTGATTATATAATTATTACTATTAAATTAATAAAAATAACCATGTGATATTTTACTATTATACTTTTAATATAGCACTTTCACATTTGGCATTCACAATTTTGAATGAAAAAGCTTAATCATTATTAGCTATTAATATTGATTGATCATGCTCTCAAATGTTCTTCTACTTTGAAGAAGTATAATAACGTGTGATCTGTTTGCATGTCTCACAATTTCTTATGCAAAATTTTGAGAATATATCAACATTAATATAACTTTTTATTAGTACATAATTGGATAGAGCCAATAAATCATTTATTATAACATGTTTCATGTTTAGCCTTTAATTAGAGTACCTACAGTGCACATCAAATTATTTTATTGCTTATATGTAATTGGAATGCACACTTACACTAGCAGATTATATAGGTTTCCCTACTAATTTTATAGGTTATGTACCTATTGTCCATGCATATTTTTGTTTTCATTATTTTACTTGCTTGGGAAAAGGAAAATGAACTATATAGATTTCCCAAGTACTTTTATTGATTGAAGAGGTATATGTTACTATCTTCAATACAAAATATGTTATCATTATTGCAAAGATCCAATCAATTATTAAATGTTGCAGACACCATATTTCCTTCTTTAATATGCATGGTAAAGGAATATGAATGTACTTTTGCCATCTAAAGTCCGATACAAATACACATATTATTCATTGTAGCAGTCTCAAGTTTTTCTATTTATTCTTCTCTTACATAGTATTGTTACCATTTTCTGATAAACAACAATGGTTGCAAGGTATGATTTGATCAAGGATTTGAATGAAGGTTGTCAAAGAATTGGAGACTGAAGGTTAGGATTATAAGACTATGGTCTATTCCTAACTTCATGGATAATATGAAGAACCTGTGCTTGAATGTATTTATCGATGAAAAGATTTAGTGTTATACTCCATTGTATTATAACTTTAACTATTTTAAGACTTCTACATAAATTAATTTTGTTAACTCTCATTTTTATGTTCATTTAATAATAGACTGACAGAATTCAGTGCTCCATTTCAAGCCAATACATGAAGTCATTCAAGAATCAATTTTCTGAAGGGAAAGTATACATGATCTGTAATCTATTGAATCAAAACTCAATCAAATATAAGGCAACAACACATTAATTTAGGTTGTTTTTCAAGAAGATACACAAGTTAGATCAACGGAGGACACAATTATTCCTCTTAATGCTCTGAACTTTGTACCACGTAGTGTGATTGCAAAAGAAGAAAATGAAGAAGCTCATTTGGTTGGTAAGTAAAGTTTTATTTTGCGTTTGTTAGGATAACTAACCCCATAGATTTGTGGTTGAGCTTAGATGTAGTGGTTGTGGATGTCTCCTATACGTTTGAGTGGAAAGTCCCATGTTTGAATCCCATCATCCTCCTTCCCCTAATCCTCTAAGAAGAATTCTTTAACTATAATGCTTTTGTTTTAAAAAAAAAAAAACTCCATAGATTTAATGGAATATTATTTGAAGCAATGATTGACAACCAAACTGTGTTTCTGTTGTGTAGATGTGATAGACCTATTGAGTAGGAAGGGTTCTCCAACTCCATACTCAAAATGGCGGGAAAAATGACAAATTTATTGTCATTATTTTGAATGGTCTGTAGTAAGACAACTTTATTCAATTTTAAATATACCATTTGCATTATATACTTAATATTAATAGATTTGTTTCATTTATTTTGTATTTCTTGCAAGATTGAAGAAAAACTAAAATGCACTTTGTGGGAAGGTTTTGCAAAGCAATGATTAGTTATATGGGTGAAAATCTTGGAACAAAATGCATATTGATTCTTCTGGTTGGTAAAATAAAATTTTACAATGATAAAGTTATTATATTTTTTATTCATTTCTAATATTCAATTTTTTCTGAATGGATAAAAGTAATTGTGTTTGAGACTTTTGTTTTCTTCACTTCCACAATATAGGTGAAATGTAAGTTTCAAATACTAGTTATACTTATAAACTATTTATTAATGTTGATCTGGTTAAACTGAGGGATTTTAAGCTCAGTTATGATTCAATCATGACTAGTCTTTAATAGCATGTTTCAAAATAACTTAGTCCTGATTGAGTTTCACGTTTAGGCTTCCAAACATTGATTCTCCAAATAGAACTCATAGCTCAATATCATCTAAACCAATCTACTCAATGGAGGATGATTTTCTCACTCAGAATGTCTAAAAGCCTATCTTTGATATGAGAATGTCAGGAAGTTTTTTGCTATGCTTTGCTAAAATCGTGACTAATGAATTTAATATATTAATCATGTCTTTATTTATTAATTTCTACTTATTCTAGCTTTTTATTTATTGATATTTTTTTTTTTGCAAGAAATCCATTTATGTTACAATTGGAACTATCAGTGAAATAAAAAGTGAAAGCAATTGGTGGTATAAGGGTTACAGAAAGTGTATGATTTGGTTGAAACAACAACCTAATTTTTATCCAACAACCTTTATTCCAAGGTAATTTTGTGCTTTTAATTATTTCCACTATGTAACAAATATTTTAAACATTTTTCTTATGAACAAACCTATTCTAAGTATTAATAATCTTGGATACATTATCCATTTAAAGTTGAAGATGTAACTAGTTCTGCTTCTTTTATCCTGTATGACAAAGAGACCTTCGAATTTATGAACATTTCTGCTAATAATCTTAGGGCTTCAAATGTTACAAGGGTATTGATTATATCTATTTTATTTTCATTAAAACATCAAATTCACTATACATTCCTTTTCTCTATGCACATTTAGAGTGGGGATAAAAACAAATATCCTGAGCAATTAAATGCATTCAAGGAGAATACGTTTCTTTTTAAAGTTTCAATTAAAGTTGAGTACCTTAATTCCTTGCCACATGTCCTTACTATCTTGAAGTTGTGTTCAGATGAAGCAATAATCAATTGATTCATTGAAAAGTACAAGATTGATGATGTATGCTCTTTCTTTTGTGATGCTTGAATTTATAACATTTATAATAATCAATATATATACTTCTATTCTTATATATGATTGTATTGTGTTATGTTAGTTTTCTTTTGTTCATTAAAATTATGAATTCATGACAAACACTATTGAAGGTTTTGAGATAAATAAGATGATGTTTTGATGAAATTTTTCTTATGTGTAATTGGTGCTATATGATATTCCAATGCAACCACACGAAAGTCTAATTTATTTTATCAAGTGTAGGACTCTTTAACTTAATCATGTGAAAACATTACTCCTTTAAAGTTTATTTTTGAAGTAGGATTCACTGCAAAACCTTCAGATGCATATCAACTAAGATGAAGAAGGTAATTAAAAAAGACATGGGAAACACTATTGAAGGTGATTTTCAAATATAATTTGAACTATTTATTATCTGTACCATCTAAAATTTTACTCTTTAGTTTTATTATTGTTGATTTTT
>JAMLFY010000644.1:0-27378 GCA_030441495.1 Dalbergia oliveri
TAGCAACTATAACATACAAACCAGGGAATCAATCAATGACACCAAATTCTTAATAAGCATCAAATCACATTTTAAGTACACATAAAATTACTAGCTTCCCATAAAATTCTTACAAAGTTTTAAAACTCTTTTAGAACTAATTCTTTTTGTTAAACTTGAAAGAAGTCATAGGACTTTAGGCCTAACTTAACCATGGGACCGATTTATAACTGAAAGAATGTTCATAGTTAAATCTTTCACTTAAGATAAAAGGAGCAAGTCTTGAGCTTTAGAGAGGTGACATCTTTGAATTATTACCATGCTATGCAACCTTATTTTAATCTTATCTTTATAAGGTGATAGCTTGGAATTATAAACATGATATGCAATTCCATTTCTTTATCTTTAAGATTTAAGGTGATGACTTGAAAATTAAACATGATGCAAGAACTTGTAATATAAACATGATGCAAGAAACTGGAGCGGCGTACCGCACAGGACCAGGAGAGAGAAGAAGATCTTAAATTCTGAGCGGTAGTCGCATAGGACGGTGAGGGAGAAGAGAATTACATTTTAAGCTCCAATTCCAAGACTTCTTAAAGAATAAATTCTTTAACTCCAATTATCTCATTTCTTCGCTTATGATTCATAGGCAAGTCTTTGAGCTCTAGGATTTTTAGGTGATGACATAAAATAAACATGCCATGCATTGATTCTTTTAGCCATTATAAAATAAAGTGAGAGCATAAAATAAACATGAGATGCAACTTCTTTATTATCTTTAGAGATTAAGTGACAACTTGAAATTTAAACATGAAATGCAAGCTTGAAATTTAAACATGAGATATGCAAGTTCATTTATTATTCTTGAGAATTTAGTTATGACATAAAATAAATATCTGTGCAAGACATAAACTTAAACATGGATGCAAGTTCACTTGATCTCTTTACTAGAGCTCCTTCAAGACTTTAAGAAAATTATGATTTCAACCCAATATATGTATCTTAGCAAGACAAAGTAAAAAAATACATATTTCATATTCAAACCTCAAGATAAAAACATTATTCTTTAAAGTTTTGCATTAAATGGAATGTTCAAGCTTTAGAGGCCTAACTTGTGATGGATTTACAACCCATATTCAAGGTCCTCATCATCAAGCCATCATTTCATTCCTTCCTAGGCCATTTGGCCGAAACCATGAAAGGAAAATAAGGAAAGAAAAACTGAAATTTTAGAAGCTTTGGAAACTAGTGAAACCTTCAAGTTTTAGAGATCTAACTTGTGAAAGCTTTGCAACCAACACTCAAGAATCTCATCATCAAACCATGGTCTCATCATAAGCTAGGCCATATGGCCGAAATACTTTAAAAAGAAAGGAAGAAGAAACTGAAAATGAAAACTTAAAAGAAAGCTCATGAAAACATCATTTTTGAGCTAGAAACATAACTTGTCTTAGCATAAAATGAACTTAGAAACACCTCCCTACCTAATTTGATTTGAAAGAAAGGAAGAGAACTTGGTTTCCTTGAGTGAAATGAAGCAAAATATTCTTGAAAACTGAAGGGAGAATTCAGCCAAGAGAAAGAAAGAAAGAAAGCTTTTGGTGCTCCTAAGACTAGAATTTGTGTAAGTTATGAACTAAGCATCTAAACTATCTTCAAGCATGCCTATTTATAGAGATTTTGCAGCTCATAAATGGACAAAGGAAGGAAGGAAATCTGACCAAAAATTAGAGAAAAAAAAAGGAAGAAAAATCATTTTGTTTGGTGGCTTAAAACATGGAATCATGTTTCCATGTTTTCATGATTCTTTGTTTTCATTCTTTGGATTTTTGTGTAATAATTTCTGACTTATTACTCAATAATTTCGGCCATTACAGCCTTGTGGAAGAGGATTTTGTGTGTTCCATGTATTATTTAGGTGTAGGCAAGGTATTCATGCAATTTAGAGAATTTACGGTTAAGGGCTTAAGTGAATTACTAAGCAATTTGTGTTTTAAGCAATTTTAGGTTCTAATCAATCTAAATAAATAATTTTGACTCTAGATTAGTAATTAGAATTTAATAAGCTTTAATTTGAGCCTAATATTGTTTAGGTTTCGTTAGACAAATCGAAAATCTCAAAATTTGCAAAACTGGACAACGAGAGGGCAAAAACGGTAATTTAACCAAAAATTGCCCGGACCATCCGTTAACCAGGGTCATCATAACTTAAAAACACCTTTTAAAATATTTTAGTGAGGTTCGGACTCAGTCGGCACGCAAATTGGAGTTAAAACGAGGGGCGTTTTGGTCATTTCGCGTCGAACTCAAAATTGAGATTCTTTCCTCTATTAACACACATAGCACAAACAATCCTTTATTATCCTCAAAACATCCCCTTGAGGATGGGTGGGGCCCACATCCTCATTTTCTGAGTAAAATAACCTCAGGGCATTTTGGTCATTTTACACATACAGAAAATCGGGTTTGCAATGCTTGTACGAATTGCTCCTAACTTCTCTTCTAACGTTATATTCCTTTATTGAGAATTGTTTGGTCTCAAATTTTATATAATATTTACCTACGGTAATTTGGTAATCTAATGACAGTAAAGATTAAATAAAAATTGGGGCGTTACATTACTCCCCTCCTTAAAGAATTTCGCCCTCGAAATCGTTACTGAGAATAGCTCCTGTATTGTGCTTGCATATCTATTCAGCTCCATGTAACTTCTTCGGTTTCACCTCGTCCCCATGCTACTTTGATCAAAGGTACGACCTTATTTCTTAATTGCTTAACTCCTTGGTCAACGATTCTCGTGGGTGATAACGTTAGGTCATCTCTTAATTGTACATGTTCTGGCTCTAGTACATGACTTGGGTAGAATGATATTTCCTTAATGGAGACATGGAAAACATCATGAAGGTTGGAGACTCTGGGTAAGGCTATACGGTGGCTCCATCTACTGTTAAGGATTTCAAACGGCCAAGAAATCTGGGCTCAATTTCTTTACTTTCATTGCTCGTCCTATGCCTGGTGGGGGTGATCTTAGGAACACATGGTCCCCTTCTTGAAAATCTAGCGGTTTTCCCGCTTGTCCGCATAGTTTTTCTCGACTTTGAGCAGGAAGAATTTTATCCTAATTTTCTTAATTTGTTCCTTGTTTCCCTCACAATATTGTTCTAGTAGACTTTGCTCTGGGCTCATACCAACATAGAGGTGATTGACACTTCCGTCCATAGAGGGCCTCGTATGGTGCCATACCGATACTTGCATGATAACTGTTGTTATATGCAAACTCAATTATGGAGGTACTTATCCAACTCCCTCTTTGATCTAAAACACATGCCCTCAACATGTCCTCCAAAGTTTGGATAGTTCTTTCAGATTGACCGTCCGTTTGGGGGTGATAAGCCGTGCTCAGAACAACTTTAACCAAACGCCTTCTGAAAGGCTCCCCAAAACCGTGACGTGAATCGGATCTCGATTCGAGATTATTGTTGACGGTCTCCATGTAATCTTACTATCTCCTGATATATAATTGCTAACCTATCCAAGGAATAAGTCACCTTAATAGGTAAAAAGTGGGCTGACTTAGTCAACCGATCCACGATTACCCATATGGCATCATGATTCGCTTGGGTCCTCTGAGTCCAGTTACAAAATCCATGGAGATACTATCCCACTTCCATTCAGGGATTGCAGAGGTTGCAACATTCCAGAAGGTTTTTGGTGTTCAATCTTCACTTTTTGACACACCAAGCACTTACTCACCCATGTGCACACATCCTTCTTCAACCTGGCCAGAAACATCTTCTTCAAATCTTGATACATCTTGGTGGCACCCGATGAAGGGTAAAATGGCTCTTATGGGCTTCCTCCAAAATATCCTTTCGAGGTCACCACTAGCAGGTACACATATACGACCTTCAAACCTCCATAAACTATCATTCCCTTGGGTAAAACCTTTCAACTTATCAGCTCTTACGCCTCTAAGGTCTCTTGAAATTCTGTATCTTTCCTTTGGGCTTGAGCAATTCTTTCCTTGAATTCACTCGTCACACTAAGGTGACAAGCTCTTATGCCCTTAGTGGTCAAGGTCATCCCTAAGTTTAGGTCTCTAAACTGCTCAATTAACTCAACCTCCTTCACCATCAAACGGGACACTTGTAAGGATTTCCTACTTAGGGCATCAGCTACAACATTAGCTTTACCTGGATGATAGTTTAACCCGAAATCATAATCTTTTAAAAACTCCATCCACCTTCTTTGCCTCATGTTTAGCTCTTTTTGATCAAAGAGATATTTCAAACTCTTGTGATCAAAAAACACCTCAAACCTCACTCCGTATAAATGATGTCTCCAAATCTTTAGAGCAAACACGAACGGCTAACTCAAGGTCATGGGTGGGGTAATTTGCCTCATGTGGCTTGAGTTGTCTTGATGCGTAGGCCACCACTTGCCTATTTTGCATCAATACACAACCCAAACCTTTTCTCGAAGCATCACAGGACACTTCAAAAGGCACATTGGGGTCGGGTAATACTAAAAGAGGGTTGAGGTTAGCTTGTGTTTCAGCTCTTGAAAGCTCTTTACACTCTGGTCCATGAAGGGGTGTTTTTCCTAGTTAGCTTGGTCAAGGGTAGGGAAATCTGGAAAATCCCTTGATAAACCGACGGTAATAACCATAAACCAAAAAGCTCCTTACTTCAGTGACGTGGTTGGTCTTTCCAGTTCACAACCGTTTCCACCTTACTAGGATCTCAGCAATTCCTTTCTTAGATACTACATGCCCTAAAAATTGTACCTCATCTAACCAGAATTCACACTTAGAAAGCTTGGCATATAGTTTCTTTTCCTTCAAGATCTCTAGTACTATGGTTAGGTGGCGTTCATGCTCCTCGTGGGTCTAGAGTAGATGAGAATATCATCTATGAAGACAACCACAAATGACTGAATAGGGTCTAAAGATCCTATTCATGTAATCCATAAAAATGGCTGGAGCATTGGTTAATCCAAAGGACATTACTCAAACTCAAAATGGCCGTCGAGTGCGAAAGGCCGTTTTCGGTATATCTTCATCTCTTACCCTAATCGGTGGTAACCTGACCTCAAATCAATCTTAGAACACTACTGCACCTTAAGCTGGTCCATCAAGTCATCTATCCTAGGCAAAGGGTATTTGTTCTTCACCGTCACTTTATTCAATTGCCTATAGTCAACACACATCCTCATACTTCCATCCTTTTTCTTCACAAACAACACCGGGCTCCCCAAGGTGACACACTAGGTCTACAAACTTTTTCTCCAATAAATCTCCAATTGAGCTTCAACTCGGCAACTCTAATGGGGACATCCTGATGGGGCTATGGATATGGGACCTGCACCAGGAAGCAATTCTATGGAAAACTCTATCTCTCTTGGGGGAAACTCGGTATCTCATTCGGAAATACTTCGGGATAATTTCTTACTATCGTATCTCATCGATACTTTGCTCAAAGTCTACATCACTAGCGGCTAGGAAAATATAACCTTTACTCTCACCCTTACCAGGTCCATTTCTACAGGTTATGTAAAGACTTATGGGTTTCTTAGGTCTAATGGGAACAGGAAGAAAAGTAATGGTTTTCTCATAGGGTTAACAGTACACGGTTGGCTTCAAGCCAATCCATGCCAAGAATCACATCTAAACCTTGCATGGGTAAGCAAATGAGATCTAAAACAAATGATCTATTCTCAATAACAAAATGGCAATCTAAACAACATTTACAAGTCCTAACGGGTTTTCCAGGAGGGTAGAAACAATAAGGTCAAAAGGAAGCTCGTTATATGCAAGTTAAGGGTTTTAACACATAGTGGGAGATAAAAGAATGGGAAGCGCCAGAATCATAGGTACAATTAAGTTTCTACCATACATATTACACTTACCTTCCACGAGATTTCGTGACTTTGTCGTTTCTTTGCATTAACGGTGAATACCCTTCCTTGGTATTCTGGCTTGGGATTGGGGGTTGGCGGGTTCCTTCTGTGATTCTCCTGAGTAATGACCTGGTTTTCCAGGTAGCACGTTTGTTCGGCTCGACATGGCATGCTCCCATGATTCTTGCCGCACTTGGGACATTCCATGGATCACGGGTCGTGAAGGTGCGCTGACCTCTTTGTGGTGCTTTCCCTTTATTGTTATTATTGTTGTTGTTGCGATTGTTGTTGGGATTATTATAGCGTTGTTGTTGTTGTTGTTCGGTCTTCCTTGATGAAAGTTCCTTTGTGGCACTTGTGATCTTGATTGATGTGGAAATGGAGGTCGATTTTCCTCTTGAACTGTTGACCTTGAGGTGTTAGCTTTTTGATGATATATTCTCAGCTTTGAAGTACCCAGCTTCTCCGCCTTCTTCAATGATGCGGCATTTGTTGACTAAGGTAGATCCCTAATTTCCAAGTGCGCAACTCCACATTAAGTTCTGCCTTTACCCTTACTCGTATTTAATGCATTTCCAATACTCATCAGGGTTACTTGGTACATCCTTGAGAACTTAATGAGTTCCTAATTCTGCAGGTATCCAGCCACATTCATATTCCCCGGACAAGTTGCATGAATTCAATGTCCTTAGCATTTCTAACCGACTCCGGAAAGTACTCGTAAAAATGGACCTTGAATAATTCCCAATCAATGTCCACTTCGGTTGCCTCCAGGAGTCTTCGAACACCAGTCCACCAAAGCGGCATCACCCTCAAGCATGTGGGTGGCAAGAGTGACCTTCTGCTCCTCGGAACATGGAACTATAGCAAAGACCTTCTCAATATTTCGAATCCATTCATCTGCTACATTAGGATTAGGGTCCCTTGAAACAGGTGGATTCGCTTACGAAATTCCCCGAAACGAGCATGTTCGGGAATTTCATGTCCTTGATTTATATTAGCTTGACGATCCTGATCCATCCGTTCCATCATCATTCTCATGGTCCTTGCTACATCGCGAAGTGCTTCAGCGGTCTCATTATCTTGGTTAATCTGCGCGCTTAGCCGTCCTGTCCGTCATTGGTCCCTATACACACAAAACACTGAGGTGATCAGGCCCAATATTCCATGCAAAGTGAGCAAGTTACCATGGCACTTTCAACATATAGTAGTCACGTATTTCTAATCTTCAAGCTCATCCTAATGATAAACATCTACACATGACATTACTAACGTATTATGCTTTAGAAGCATAGCCAGTCAATCCTTACTTCGCTTGAGGTTTTAACCTGCTCTTGATACCAAAATGTAACACTTAGTAATTAACCAAATACACCTAGGTTGAATTGGATTAATGACTAGACTTTACTCTTTGCTTTGGTTCTTTCATCATATTTTGAAAATACTTAGTGAAATTACGAGCCATTTTTTTTTTAACATAATTGAAATCGTGAGCCGCATAACATAAACGATTAAGCGGTAGTAAAATAAGACATTTAAGAATCTAAATATATCATATTGGCTCCATCACATAACATCCATAATGCACATCACAACATATATACAATAACCTCACTCAAAGGTGAGTTAAGTTCATACATCATATCTTACATATTCACACCATAGGAAACTATTTATAAGGAAATTCATGCCCTAAACTAGATAACCTTAAAAGCTAAAGGCTACTCTAAACTGAATGTATAACACTCTTAAGACTACTTAAGAACTCTCTAGGGCCACTGCTTGGAAACGGGAAGAAACCCGATCCATTGAAGCTTCCTCGGAAGGGGCACACGAGATGCACCACTTGGGTCGCATGGACGATCTTCTTGCTAACCTCGGCTGAACAACTGTTTCCTCACTACCTCTCTTACACGTGGGAGAGTAGGAGCGAGCTTTAGAATAAGCATGAGTAGGAGGGTCCTCTGAAGGATTTCAATATCTCGTTCGTGGATTATACTCTGGAAAACCATGGACAGGGATGAGGCGGGATAAGAACGTAACATTCTTTCATCAAGTGGACGTGCATGTTCGAAAACCATTTCATCGCCATAGGGAGAAGTAGGAGAAAAACGATAACTGGGCAGGATGTGCAAATGGACGACCTACGTAAATAAAAACACGAACCGAGCACCTTCCTTCAAAGTGATACGAATGATGCACCGGATCATAGTGGAATTCCCAAGTGGGGTGTCAACGACGGACGAATGTCACCATTGAATCTTGAAGACAATGACGGAAATAAAGGAAAGGGAGTGAGAATCTTACTAAAGAATTCAAGTAGGTATTCCTTCTACGGTGTCATCATCAAAGTCTCAGGAACCTCGGGGTTATTATAAAATAGTGAACATACGAAGATTAAATTTTAAGTTCAAATACTTTTACCGAGATTCGGCAAATTTTAATTATGCGTCTTATAATGCATCATAATCTTAACATGTCATATTTATAATGAACTTTTCCTTTATCATTACATCATATTCCTCATCATCATCATTAATATAACATGCATAGAAGAACATCATATTTCTCATCATCAACTCATGTATGTTATGCATAGAAGAATATCATAATAGCTACACATGGACATGGTGCACATAATTTATTTTTTAGTACCTTAGGTGACTTTAAAATCTTATCATCCTCATTATTTTCCTTGGGCCACCCTATACTCCACCCTTTTGGGAGTAATCTAGGTTATGAGCTCATACCTTACTAGTCGTCACTAGCATATACTTATCCTTTTTGATAAGTTAAAGTCCTGACTCTACCCTTTTGAGAGAACAGGTTAGGGGCTAGAATCACCTTTTCACCACCTATAGTTTGATGGGTCCAGGATCATTTTCTTATAAATTTTAAGTCACCAATAAGTCTTTGCATGTTACAACTCGCAATTCATAATAATTCTAACATTTTCTTATTTACATTATTCTGGAATAATATATATCAACTATAATCATGCATCTGAGATTCAGGAAAGAGGTGGGTCACAATGGACACGCTTAAATACCAAATCTTTCCTTAGCCAGAATCTTTCCAAATTGCACTCTTAATAAATACACTTTCTTCCAGGAACAGAATATGTCTTTATTTCATGCATAAGTTTTCATTGTTTGCAACAGCAACTATAACATACAAACCGGAATCAATCAATGACACCAAATTCTTAATAAGCATCAAATCACATTTTAAGTACACATAAAATTACTAGCTTCCCATAAAATTCTTACAAAGTTTTAAAACTCTTTTAGAACTAATTCTTTTTGTTAAACTTGAAAGAAGTCATAGGACTTTAGGCCTAACTTAACCATGGGACCGATTTATAACTTGAAAGAATGTTCATAATTAAATCTTTCACTTAAGATAAAAGGAGCAAGTCTTGAGCTTTAGAGATTTAGGTGACATCTTAGAATTATTACCATGCTATGCAACCTTATTTTAATCTTATCTTTATAAGGTGATAGCTTGGAATTATAAACATGATATGCAATTCCATTTCTTTATCTTTAAGATTTAAGGTGATGACTTGAAAATTAAACATGATGCAAGAACTTGTAATATAAACATGATGCAAGAAACTAAGCGCGGTAATCCGCATAGGAATTAGGAGAGAAGAGAGATCTTAAGCAACGGAGCGGCGGAGTCCGCATAGGACCGGTGAGGAAAGAGAATTACATTTTTTTTTAAGCTCCAATTCTCAAGACTTCTTAAAGAATAAATTCTTTAACTCCAATTATCTCATTTCTTCGCTTATGATTCATAGGCAAGTCTTTGAGCTCTAGGATTTTTAGGTGATGACATAAAATAAACATGCCATGCATTGATTCTTTTAGCCATTATAAAATAAAGTGAGAGCATAAAATAAACATGAGATGCAACTTCTTTATTATCTTTAGAGATTAAGTGACAACTTGAAATTTAAACATGAAATGCAAGCTTGAAATTTAAACATGAGATATGCAAGTTCATTTATTTATTCTTGAGAATTTAGTTATGACATAAAATAAATATGGCTGTGCAAGGCATAAACTTAAACATGGATGCAAGTTCACTTGATCTCTTTACTAGAGCTCCTTCAAGACTTTAAGAAAATTATGATTTCAACCCAATATATGTATCTTAGCAAGACAAAGTAAAAAAATACATATTTCATATTCAAACCTCAAGATAAAAACATTATTCTTTAAAGTTTTGCATTAAATGGAATGTTCAAGCTTTAGAGGCCTAACTTGTGATGGATTTACAACCCATATTCAAGGTCCTCATCATCAAGCCATCATTTCATTCCTTCCTAGGCCATTTGGCCGAAACCATGAAAGGAAAATAAGGAAAGAAAAACTGAAATTTTAGAAGCTTTGGAAACTAGTGAAACCTTCAAGTTTTAGAGATCTAACTTGTGAAAGCTTTGCAACCAACACTCAAGAATCTCATCATCAAACCATGGTCTCATCATAAGCTAGGCCATATGGCCGAAATACTTTAAAAAGAAAGGAAGAAGAAAAAATGAAAACTTATAAGAAAGCTCATGAAAACATCATTTTTGAGCTAGAAACATAACTTGTCTTAGCATAAAATGAACTTAAAACACCTCCCTACCTAATTTGATTTGAAAGAAAGGAAGAGAACTTGGTTTCCTTGAGTGAAATGAAGCAAAATATCCTTGAAAAGCTTAAGGGAGAATTCGGCCAAGAGAAGAAAGAAAGAAAGCTTTTGGTGCTCCTAAGACTAGAATTTGTGTAAGTTATGAACTAAGCATCTAAACTATCTTCAAGCATGCCTATTTATAGAGATTTTGCAGCTCATAAATGGACAAAGGAAGGAAGGAAATCTGACCAAAAATTAGAGAAAAAAATAAGGAAGAAAAATCATTTTGTTTGGTGGCTTAAAACATGGAATCATGTTTCCATGTTTTCATGATTCTTTGTTTTCATTCTTTGGATTTTTGTGTAATAATTTTCTGACTTATTACTCAATAATTTCAGCCATTACAGCCTTGTGGAAGAGGATTTTGTGTGTTCCATGTATTATTTAGGTGTAGGCAAGGTATTCATGCAATTTAGAGAATTTACGGTTAAGGGCTTAAGTGAATTACTAAGCAATTTGGGTGTTTTAAGCAATTTTAGGTTCTAATCAATCTAAATAAATAATTTTGACTCTAGATTAGTAATTAGAATTTAATAAGCTTTAATTTGAGCCTAATATTGTTTAGGTTTCGTTAGACAAATCAAAATCTCAAAATTTGCAAAACTTGACAACGAAGAGGGCAAAAACGGTAATTAACCTAAACTTCGGGACCATCCGGACTTAACCAATGTCATTCATAACTTAAAAACACCTTTTAAAATATTTTAGTGAGGTTCGGACTCAAGCGGCACGCAATAAAGTTAAAACAACCGCGGGCGTTTTGATTTCGCGTCGAAGTCTAAAAATGAGATTCTTCTGCTCTATTAACACACATAGCACAAACAATCCTTTATTATCTCAAAACATCCCCTTGAGGACGGGTGGGGCCCACGATCCTCATTTTCTGAGTAAAATAACCTTAGGGGCATTTTGGTCATTTTACACGTACAAAAAATTGGGATTTGCAATGCTTGTACGAATTGCTCCTAACTTCTCTTCTAACGTTATATTCCTTTATTGAGAATTGTTTGGTCTCAAATTTTATATAATATTTACCTACGGTAATTTGGTAATTTCTAATGACAGTAAAAATTACAGTAAAAATTGGGCGTTACACCAACTGTAATCATGCATCTAGGAGATTCCCAAGAAAAAGAGGTGGGTCACAAATGGACGCTTAAATATCAAGTCTTTCCTAGCTAGAACCTTTTCAAATTACACTTTTACGGAATATACTTTCTTCCACAACAAGGGTAAATTTTAAGTAACAAAGAATATTTCATTATTTCATGTGTAAGCATTCTCATTGTTTGCAACAACAGACTTGTAACATGCAAGCCTAGGAATCATTCAATGATGTCAAATACTTAATAGCATCAATACTACATAGACTTATCATTTAAAATATAAAGAGGCATTATATAAATCCTTATCGAAAGCTTCTTAAACAACTGAAACCTAGAATTGGGCAACCTCAATTATTGAACTAATTTATTATGCATCTAAGGGATTTATTACCATCAAATATAAGCCTTAAGAACATTATTAGACTATATGAGGTAGCATAGGCAGAAATCATATTTAAAGCTTTACGGTTGCTATGTAGCTAATTTCACTTCTAACATGCATAGAATTATTCCTTATCAATAAACATAATTGTGAACACTATATTTTGTCCCATAGTTATTTTATTCATTTATTTGTCTATGTGTTCATGTTGGTTGTGTGTTGCATAAAAAAAATCAAGTCCGTAAGTAGCCCATTTTAATTTCTTTAGCCAAATCTTCTTGACCATTTTAGTTTGATCCATTCAGACTGAATAATAATAATAATAATAATAATAATAAAAATAAATTGAAAATAATGAAAAAGGGCGTTTCACCTTTAGCCGCCCTGAAATGTAAAACAAAAGAAAGAAAAGAAACCGTGACATAACAAAACAAAAGGAAGAAAATGTCTAAACAAGGAACATTTATCATCATGTCTTTCAAAATGATAAAACTACCGATGAACCACCATTGGAAGGGAAATGAGCAATAATTTGGTTTTGGGTTCACAACACCATAAATACATTGATCATCAATTGAAAAGGAGGGAACAATACCAAAAAACAAAAAAATCAGAACTAATTAGGAACACGTTTGTTCTTCTGGGTAATTTTAAGAGCATCATTCATTCTGACATTGGTTGTTCCATTAGTCGTGTAGGCATGTAGATCATCTATTAAGTCACAGCACTTGTCACCTATCACGACCATCGTCAGAATGAAATTACTTGATCAGGAATCCAGTCACTACAACACAAATAGGACACAAAACAAACCAGCTATCTCCAAAAATCACTAACTGAGAATCTCAACAATAAATGAAAAATCATGATCAAATCCTCTACAATATCAACCCAAACATATCAGCAAAATCAAATAGATGAATCAAGAAAGGAAAGAGAAATCTTGAAGCGCATAAAGGGAGGAGGTCAAGGCTTCACCGTTGATGTCCACCAACACCACGACTTCATCCTCTTTTCCTTCCCGTTGAATCTCTTCAACGTCGCCTCCCATCCAATCACCACAATTCTCCCACTACAACCACCTTGAGCTTCGATTCCCTTTCTCACACCAACATCGCACCGCACCGTGCCTGAAGCTCAGCCCAGCTTGTCGAACCACCTCAGACTCAGAGCCCAGCCACAAGCTTCTTCTTTCCCCTCCTGGCCCGGCGATTAAGCCCAGGAGCAGCCTCTTCGTCACTCCCTTCCACGTCCCTTGACCATCGCGATGGCTATGCCAAGCCGCGCGGAAACTTTCCTCTTCCACGTCACGAAACCTCAGCGTGATGAGACGTGCCATTGCACAGCCAGAAGCCGCGCACACCTCAGCGTCTGTCGGCTTGCTTGCCCCACGCCCCACGCACCCTCCTCCACGAAGTTCGCTCGAACCCAGCACCGCATGAGAGCAAGGCCGCCCTGACCCGCCAAGCCGCGCCCGCCACCCCAATCCCAAAGCCACGGAACACCCTGGAGGCACCGCCCAGCGCTAAGTTCGTGCCGCCCCTCCCTCATGCGCCGACGGGTTATTTCCCTCCACTACCATCTCTCGCCTCACTCTCGAAGCTCTTCCCCACGGCTTCCTCTCCTTCTTCCTCTTCTACCTTTATTGATCTCACTCTCATCTTTCTTCTCTCCTCTCACCCGCTTTCTCTCTCTTACTCTCTCTTTTTCTTTCTGTGTGAAATGTGTGTTAGTGAAGAGAGAGATGTGTGTGTGTGTGTGTGTGTGCGTGGGTTTGTGAGAGTGAAAGAAGGTTTGTGTGTGTGTGTGTGTTAAGGTGGGGAAGGTAATAGAATTAGTATTATTATTATTATTATTCGTTATGTTTTATGTGTGTGTGAGTGATAGAATTAGAGAGTTATTATTATTATTGTTGTTGTTGTTGTTGTTGGTTTATTATTTATTGTTATGTGAGACTAGATTTTGATTTTGTTTGGTTGAACTTGAGTTTATTTGATCGAAAATAAAAATTTTTATTTAACTTAGTTCAGAACAAATCTTTGAATAGTTTGATTTACTAAAAGAAAGTTTGTGACATTTTTTAACAACTAGTTTAAATCGTTCAAGTAGAATTAAATAAGTTAATTTTAGAAGTGAGTTAATTATGCAAAAAAAAAGTGATTTAATTATTTCTTTGATTTTGAGTAACTTTATTTTAATAAGAAAAAAGACAAAAAAGTAATAATTAGATTTTCAGTTAATCATTTTATATGTGTTGTGTGTTTAAATTAATTGTGTAATTATGTTCATGAATTAATTTTATTTTTAGTTTAATTATTGTGTGTGCCTATGTGTTTTGCTTAATTGTGTGTTTATATCTCTAAATTAATTTTGTTAAATTTAGAGCTTGTAAATAATAATAATAATAATATTCAATCCACGCATGATTTTGATGTATGATTTATCATCCTCAAGTTTTATAAGAATGTAAGGGTTTATTGTATAGTTCAATTATCCTAAATCCTGTGCAAAATGGTTTTAATTTCATAATCAAAAATCCATTTCTAAAAATTTAAAATCAATCAATACATTTTTATTTCTTTTAATTAAAATCCATCAACACAGACTCATTTTCTAAGAACGACTTGGCTTTGAGTTCCTCATTGCACAGAGGATACGTGCGTAGCAAACAACTATCAAGCCAAAATTAATTTTTCATTAAATTGTGTTCTCATTTAATTATTATTTTTTCTTTAATTTCATTTCATTTTATTTTATGTTTGTACATAATTGTGATCATTTAAGGGAAAATTAAATATTATTAAAATTATAAATAAATTTGCATAATGAGCTCTAGGGTAACCGTATTTATACGGATGTATTAGGGTGCAGTGGGATTAAGTTTCCACCCTTCCCTAATCATAATCAGACTCCGAACCTCAAATCTCTTTTAAAAAGACCAGTTTACAAATTAAAAAGGTTTTCCATTTTTCAGAATTAAAATTGGTGGCGACTCCCATTTACATTTTATTTCAAAATCAGTCGACATCTTCGTCGCACGTGCCCTCTGGACGTTATGACAGTTTGGCAACTCACTTGGGATGTTAAAGAAGTCAAGCCTATTAGAGTAAATTATGCAAATAATTTATAATTTATAATATTTATTTTTTCCCTTTACATCACATTTGTTTATTTTTATTTGTGTGTTTTTATCTATTTATTTCATTCTTATTTATCTGTATAATTGTTTATTTTATCTTTATTTATTTGTATATAATTGTTTATATTATTTATCTGACACTCAAACTTTAGGGTAGATGACTATTGTATGTATATATGCTATTTTTTTTTTTGTAGGAATGTGTATAGTTTTAGGATTGCAAGGTTTGCATGCTCCTTACACACAATGCACTATCACAACTTCACACACTTTTTGGCTCTACACCAAGCTTGTACAACTTGAGGATTTAGGAGGAGTCCTGACATTGTCATTGAGGGGCTTCATGCTCACTTGGCATTTGAGGACCCCCCAGATTGCTACCAGTATCATGAATCGGTTATATTGAGAGGGTCCATCCCTCCTTGTGATCCTTTTATGGCTGGGTTCTATCTCATAGATAGGGGTAATCTTGGGTTTTCCTGGCCTTTTAGAAGTCTAGATCCATTCCAAAAGTGCACTAATAGAATGAACCTAGTGGCTACCCTAATTAAGGTTTTGACCTAGAAACATCCACCTTTTGAGGATACCCTGATTAGACACAAAAGAAGCATTCTTTTCTTTCTTTCTTTACTTCAAACTATTCATTACATGCATTTTTTTTATACATTCACTTCATGCATGAAATTCTTATGATCGACTTATTCATCTTATGCATAACAATTGTAAATATTGCATTCATGCATTCCATATAAAATATGTATTGCACATCCATGCATTTCTTTTTCTTTTATGAAAATAATTTTGCCTTCTTTGCATAAAATCAATGTCGTATTCTTAGCGTAGTCTAAAAAAAAAAAAACTCATATTTAGGCATATCATCTATTGCATGCATTATACATCCATTATGCATACATGCATTATTTAAGGATTTCTTCTAATTTTACTTTCATGCAAATGGGTACAAAGGTTGTCATGAGCTTGAGGCACGACATGGAAAAAGGCCAAAATAACATTAGCAATGCAAGAAATATTAAGGTTACCATGATTTATAGTGATTTGGGAACAGTGAAAGATTGAGTTGGATGCCGCATGAAGAAAAAGTTGATTTTCAGAAAAAGATACGAGCACATACTAGACTTGTTGGATATTTTAGTTGAAGAACCCGTACTTAGTGCTCTCACACAATTTTGGAAAGCTCCTCTTCATTGTTTCGAACCCAAATCTGGACATAATGCCAACTATAGAAGAGTACCTTATTATGATAAGGCTACCAATCCAAAAGAAGGCAGGTGTATACCTTTATCAAGGGAGTTATGTGTCAGAAGCAAAAGTTGCCAAATTAATTGGGATCCAAGTTGATATGATCATAATGGAGGAAAGAGGAAAACTTCAGGATTGAGCAAAGATTTCCTTGAATCTCATCTTGAAACCATGGCCCAATGGAAGGAGTGGCATTTATTCAGCGGACTTTGGCCTTGTTGATTTATGGACTGGTGCTTTTCCCTTTCACACCAAACATCGTGGATTAGGCCTCCATGGACGTATTTTTCAGATATTGCACTTATGGGGCAATCCAGTTCCCGCCATTTTAGCAGATACTTACTTTCAGTAGAAGTATGTCGTCAGAAAAGAGGGGGAAAGTTACGATGATGTTTACACATGTTGTATGTGTGGGTCATGACACATGTGCGTGGTGGAAATCACATGGGGCGTTTGCCTAATCCCTTGAAGAATTTTCATCGTATCCCGATGAAAGCAGCACGGCACTTGGATGGATGCAAGAATTCTCTGATATTGACCCTAATACTTTTAAGTGGGTGTGTCCTTGGTATCATGGAGAAAGCATTATATACAGCTGTGGGATTTTCCTCATGTCCCTTAATGGGCCCAAGAGGTTATATCATATTCCCTCGCCCTGGTATTAAGCAGCTTTGTTGGACACAGACCAAACCTCAGGAAGGACAACTAGAAGGCTATAGTTTCTTATATCAAAAAGGTCAAGACACTAAGAAACAAGAGCTCAAAGTCAAGAGGGCATGGGAACACATCAAGGAAGCGGGAAAAATGAATTGGGGAAACAACGACCAACTTCATCTCTTGAGTATGAAGAATGGAGAAAACAAGAATAGGGCAAGATGATGTCCCAAGAAAGATCTAGGACCTGAAAAATCAATCCAGGATCAACTCCAATCAATGGCTCAGATGACTTCCCGTATTGAGATATTGGAAGCACAAATAAGGTTCTTGGAGGACAAGAAACAAGAAGCTGATCTCCAGGTTATTATTCTTCAAGATTCGATGCCAAAAGAAGGATGTGGAAATTGAAAGACTAAAAGAAGAATACGCAGACTCTTTAGAATCCACATGGGCAAGAAACAGAAAGGGAATGCCTTAATTCGAAGCTTAGAAAGAAAGCTGCGTGATCTCTAGAAGAAAAGGAAGATCTTGAGAAGAAATCTTGATCCAGAAGACAAGAGTTGACATAGAAACGAAGCCAACACGAAGGACATGGCCATCAAAAAACTAGAGATCAAAGTCGCTAAAGAGAAAAGGGTAGAAGAGAATTGGAAAGGGTAATTGATCAAGAGCGACAAACAAGAAAAGAGATGGAGGAGAAATAGAAGGCTTGTTACAAATGTTGACTCGAACAAAATGATTGTGCTCGTGCAAGAGCATCATCAAACCAATACCAACACTTTCTTTTGAGGCACAAGAACACAAACAATTCTGGAAAAATGAAACTTTAAATAATAGGGAAGAGTTGGAAGAGTGGAAAAAGAGGCATGCCAGAATGGTCAATGAGATAGATCACCATGGTTTTGAAATTGTGAGAAGCTTTGAAGAAGCAAAAGAGCAGATTGATGAGGCACCATTGCTCAATCTACCACAAGGAGTAACTGAGTTCATGAAAACGTGTGAGGGTTATGCGAGGGATTTCAAGAAGAGAAAGACTAAGCTTTTGATGTATTAGATCCATGAATTTTTATTTCATTGTAGGCTTTCTATTGAGGAGGAATACTCCCTTAGAATAGCAATTAAACATGTTATTACTTTGAGATTTGGTATCCTAGTACGCATGTGAAATGAAACCTCCCAATATCAATGGAAGCTTTCTATTGAGGAGAATACTCCCTTAGAATAGCAATTAGACATGTTTTTACTTTGAGATTGGGTATCCTAGTATAAATGTGAATTTTATGCATTGCTAATATCTATTGAAAAGGCCTATTTCCTCCAACAACCATACTTAGTGATATGGAGAACGTTTCTATTGTCGTAAAAAGCGATGACGACCTTTGGACAAGATATATAAAAAAATCAAATCAAAAAAATCAAAAATCAAAAATAAAAATTGAGTTTTACTTACTTGCCTTTTCTTGTCTCGTTACCATCAAACATTGCTCGTCAAGGAAAGCTTTGTTTAACACTAGTGTACGGCTAGAGAGCCACGACTACGCCCTAGAGTTGAGAAGGAGAGAGCTTAGAAAAAGAAGGCCGAGACGAATAAAGGCAAGAAAAAGGCTATGGTTGGAAACAACAATGACCAAGGAAGGAAGTCTGAGTAAGAAATTGACGACCTCAAGGACATGATGAAGTCCATGCTTGGACCAGAACTCAAACAATTCATCATTGACACCATAAATATGGCCAAGGAAAATGACGAAATGATGAGCATGAAGATCCCCCACCAGGATATGATAACAATGACGAGTCTATTCCTCATAAGCAAAACGATAATGGTTCGTTAATGAGGTGGCAAAGGAGGCGGAACGGTAAAGCTTACAGGAAATACAGGAAAGCATGCAAGAGAGTTTCATGGCGGGGGCCTAGCCCCTATGGCCAAATGAGTATCAAGTGATCTATGTTTGGCTCCTAGTGTAGTCATTCCCAAGGATTTAAGATGCCTGAGCTCATCAAATTTGACGGTAGCACCAATCCGATTATGCATCTACGCATGTATTGCACGAAGATGGGAATGTGGTCAAAAGATGAGAACTTCCTAATAAGCTTTTTCCAGAGAGCTTAGATGGGGCTGCATGGGAGTGGTACATGCAGATAGACCGAACTAGAGTAAGGTGTTGGGAAGACTTAGCTAGGCCTTCACAAACCAATACAAGTTTAACCTGAATGCTGCACCCACTAGAGACCAGTTAAAAGGGATGAGGAAGAAAGAGAATGAATCTTTCAAGGAATATGCCCAGAGATGGAGGGCCCTGCTGGAGGGTTGTCCCCCAATGTTAGAGCAAGAAATGTGCTCTTACTTTATTCGTGGAAGGTCCCTTTTTCAAGAACATGCTTGGGACCCATGTCAAAGAGTTTGTGGATTTGGTTGAAATGGAGAAAGGATTGAAACCAATATCCAAGAAGGGAAGCTAGAGCAAGTAACAGGAAAACAAGTGAGTCCCAACACAAGAAGAGCCCTATTTTAAGAAGAAGGAGAACACCATTAACTACATCCACCCTCAACAACCCACTCCTCGACCAAACCAATATCCAACCTACCCACACACACAATACTCATCCTATCCACACCAACAATATCCATCTCCAAGAGCTATTTCACCCCAAATACCATACACACCTCAACCACACCAAATCAACCATGTCTCATATCCATGGCCAACGACACCTAGACCTCACCAAACACAACCCCAAGCCCACAACGGTCATCTCTTTACAACCCCTCCACCATTCAATGCCAACAACACTCGAGGCCTCCAATGGAGAATAGACCTTTACCTGATTTCCATATGAGCCATGCTCAAGGCTGTAGGGACAACTTGTTAGGCTCGTCCTGGAAAAACTTTCATGCCACCATATCCTCGGTGGTACAATCCAACCAACTTGGATTATCATTCCAACTCCCCGGGCACTCAATCGAAGATTGTTATGGGTTTAAGTGCGGTATGGCATTTAATTGAGCGGCGCCATCAAGCTAAAAGAAGAATCAAAGCCGCACATAAGAAACAACCCGTTCCCAATCATAGTGGAGGACAAGTGAATTCTATCTGCTATGAGAAACATGAAAGTCAAGGAGTAGAGATGGCAAGCTCTCAATGAAGGAGATCTTGGAAACACTGAGAGGCAGGTTATGAGATGGAAGTTGAAGGAGATAAAGGCAAACGAATAGGTAAGGAGAGGAAAATGATCTATTCTGTGAGTGTTCCGAAATGAAACACCACATAGAGGAATGTCAGAGCTGAAGCTCTACATTGAAAAGATGATTAAGCTAGGGGTGCTTGAGATACCAAAGGGAATAGACAAAGTATCAACATGATTCACCATGCACCCCAGTCTATAAAGTCTACAATTATGAGCCAACACTCATTTTCAAGGTGCCTAAGCCATTTCCTTATGAAAGTAACCATGCGGTTCCATGGAGGTATGAAGCTGTGATAGAATCTAATTGTAATGTCTGGAATGACATCTCCAGTCCAAAGCAAGTACCTGTCTTCAAAGTATCTAGTTTGCCTTCTCGTCCTCCGTGACCGCAAAGCCTGAATATGGCAATGAAGATTGTTCAGAACCTCTGCATCGGAGTCTATTACAAATGTTCAGGAATAGGGGGAATTACTCGAGTGGTAGGTGTTATACTCAGAGAAATTTTTAAAAGCCCCCAAGAAATATGTGAAAAATGCCAAGTGCGCCTGTAAAGGAGAATAAAGAAAAGAGCCAGGAAAAGGAAGAAGAAGAAGAATTCCTGAAAATAATGAAACGAGTGAGTATGATGTGTAGGCTGAAGAAAACACAAGCAAAGATCTCGCTCTATTCTCTAATCTTATCTTCGGAGGCTCATCGCAATGCGATTAAAAAGGTGTTGGATCAAGCTTATGTGTCTAAAGACATAACCCCTGATAGGGTTAAGGGATAGTAAATGCAATCAGTGACCAATGCCATCATGTTCACTGAAAGCGAGGTTTTTCCTCATCCGCAGGCGCCGAAAGCACTCCACATTACCCTCAAATGCCAAGGTTGTAATGTTGCAAAAGTATGATTGACGGGTGAGCTTTCAATGTGCTCCCTTACTTCACACTCCACAATTGCCAGTTGATTCCTCTTGATTGAACCAAGGACAATTGTGAAGGCGTTTGATGGATCAATGAGGGAAATCATGGGTGCCATCGACCTCCCGCTAGAAATTGGACCCACTATTTTGTGACCAAATTCCAGGTGATGGATATTGAGCCGGGGTATGGATGCTAGGAAGACCCTGGATTCATGAGGCTAAGGGCCCTCCCTTCAACACTTCATAGAGGGTAAAATTTATAGATGGCGGGAAACTTGTTACGTCAAAGGAAGAAGAATTGCTAGTGACTAAGCCAGTGACAGTGCCATACATTGAGTGCTGAAGACACTCTCGAGGTATCATTCCAAAACCTGGAGGCTTGAACCCATGGAACCAAAAGGTGATGCGCATCAAGTGGCCATTCATATAATGCGTAAGAGTGGATTCAAAGAAGGAAAAGGATTAGGGAGTCAGCAAGGAATTAAGAATCCAATCTCGCTTCTGACAATCCTGAAAACTTGGCCTTGGATATGAAGCTACAAGTGATCATCTTTTGAGACATCCAAGAAGAAGATCCCACATATTAGGGATAATTTCCTGACCTACAGGAATGGTGATAGAAGCAGATGAAATTGTTAGCACCCTTGAAGGAATATCTCAGCGATCTACCTTAGCCTTGAGCCAGTGAGACTCCTGTTGCACCCCTTGAATGATTTATTTTTCATTGAGTAATGGATGCTTTAGTCATCTTTGTTTATTCAATTGAATAATGATTATGCGTGGTTTCTCTTTTCCATTCTCTTGTTAAACTTTTCTCTTTTCCAATTTCTTGTTAAGTTTTTCTTGTTTATTTATTTATTTATTTATTTTTCTTTCTTTCTTATTTTCTGAATCTCATTAATTCCAGGATCCTTCTCCTTTTAGTTTTCATCTTATGCAAATGATTGTGAAAACCCGTTACTGGTTATTGCATTACAATGGACTCGAATGAAAATGAACAAGATGAAGATCCTAAGTTATGCCAACAATTTGCCAAAATCATAAATTCAATGGAAAAGGGGATAAATCCACACGATGAAGTCATTGAAACTTGAATTTGGGTACTGATGAAGACAAGAAAGAAGTGAAGATAGTTGACAATCCGAAAGGGAAAAGATGATTGCATTGTTCCATGAATTCCTGGACATTTCGCCTGGTCTTACAAAGATATGCCTGGTTTGGACCCAAAAATAGTGGCTCATAAAATCCCATTGATTGAAGGAATGGAACCTAAACGAACAGAAATTGCGGAGGATGAGTCCAGAAATGTCACTGAAAATCAAAGTTGAAGTCGAAAAGCAACTTGATGCAGGTTTCTTGGAGGTCCCACTCTACCCAAGATGGATAGCCAATATAGTACCAATACCGAAGAAAGATGGAAAGGTCAATGTGTGTGGATTATCGGGATTTGATAAAGCAAGCCGAAGGATAATTTTCCTCTACCTCATATAGATGTACTAGTTGATAACACAGCTAGAAGTCACCGATTTCTTTCATGGACGGTTATTTAGGCTAAATTAGATTTGATGGAGAAGAAAGATAAAGAGAAAACATCATTTGTTACTGAGTTGGGTATTTTGCTATAGAGTGATGCCATTCGGGCTAAAGAATGCTGAGCAACGTCATCAGCGAGCAATGGTGACCCTTTTCCATGACATGATTCACAAGGAGTTGGAGGTGTATGTGGATGATATGGTGGCAAAGTCACAAGATGGAGAGAGTCATGTTGCGGTGCTCTAGGAAACGTTTGAAAGATTGAGAATTTACAAACTTCGGCTAAACCCGGCAAAATGTACCTTTGGAGCTTCCACAGGAAGTTGTTAGGGTTCATCGTTAGCAAGAAAGGCATTGAGGTAGATCCAGACAAATCAAAGCCATACAAAACATGCCAGCACTAAATAGAGAAAGAGGTGCGAGGTTTTCTTGGTCGTTTGAATTACATAGCGAGATTCATCTCTAACTTGACCAGGACTTGTGAGCCGATATTCAAGCTATTGAGGAAGAGTAATCAGGTAGATGGGATGATAGATGTCAAGAAGCCTTTGACAAAGTTAAAAACTACTTGTCAAATCCACCTCTTTTGGTTCCGCCAACTCAGGGCGACCGCTCATACTATATCTACAGTGTTGCATGGTCTATGGGAGTAAAGACCTGTCAACATGACGAGTCCGCAAAGGAGCAAGCCATTTACTACTTGAGAGAAGTTCAATGACTGTGAGTCTAGGTATTTGGCTATTGAGAAGACTTGTTGTGCATGGTGTGGACAACGAAGAGATTACGACAGGACATGCTCTATTATACGACCTTGCTCATATCTCGATAGACCCCATGAAATGCATCTTTGAAAGCCCACACATTTCCCTGAGAATGTCCAAATGGCAAGTGGCTCTAGCAGAATTCGACATCAAGTATGTGACAAGAAAATCTATAAAAGGAAGCGTGATAGCTGATCACCTGCCGAGAACCCGCTTGAAGAATATCAGTCAATGGAGCACAAGTTCCTGATGAAGATGTCTAGCAGTTGAGAGGACAGTGAAAATGAGGAAGAAGAGGCTTAGTGTGGAAAATGTATTTTGACGGTGCAGTCAACATAAGAGGAATGGTTGGAGCAGTCTTATATCCCTTAATGGAAGCACTTCCAATTGCGTGAACTGGCATTTGATTGTACCAACAACATGGCCGAATATGAAGCATGTATAATGGGCTTAGTGGAAGCCATATCCCTTGGGGTGCAAGAGTTAGAGGTTTACGGGGACTCAACCTAATCATTTTTCAGGTCAATGGAGAATGGCGAGTCAAAGAGCATAGGTTACCGTCATACTATGAACACCTTATGAGCTTAAAAGATGAATTCAAGGATGTCAGTTTCCATTACTTGCCCCATGACCAATCACTTGCCTTAGCCACCTTGGTTGTGATGACCAATCTTGATCTAGAAGTGGAAGTAAGACCTTTACAAGTAATTGTTAGAAGAGAGCCAGGATACTGTTCTAACATTGAAGAAGAACTGACGGTTTACCTTGGTTCTATGATATCAAGAAATTCATCAAGGAGAGAGAATATCCGGTATTAGGAATGAGAATGATAGAAAGACACTCAGACGGCTATCCATGTCATTTTTCCTCTCTGGAGGTTTTGTATAAGAGGAATCATGATGGAGTCTTATTGAGGTGTCGATGCTACAGAAGCTAACTCCATCATATTAGAAGTCCATGAAGGTATTTGTGGAACTCACGCTAATGGGCACACATTGTCCCGGGAAACTCAGGCAAGGATATTTTTGGCTCACAATGGAAAAAAAGATAGAGTTTGAAAGTGCCACAAATGTCAAATCTATGCTGATCGAATCCATTCCCCTCCTTGCCATTGCACACTTACATCACCTTGGCCTTTTGCAATGTGGGGCATGGATGTCATAGGGCCAATTAGCCCCAAAGCATCCAATGGGCATCGATTCATTCTAGTAGCCATTGATTACTTCACCAAATGGTAGAAGCTTGGATCGTATGCCAATGTAACCCGGAAAGTGGTTGTGAAATTTCTGAAGAACAACATCATTTGTAGGTATGGTCTGTAGAAAGACTCATCACGATAATGCCACTAATTTCAATAATGCAGAGGTGCGAAACTGTGTGAGCAATTCAAGATCAAGCATCACAATGCTGCCCTTACCGACCAAAGATGAATGGTGCTGTAGAGGCAGCAAACAAAAACATCAAGAAGATCTTGGGAAAATGGTGGTCACCTACAAAGATTGGAGTGACATGCTCGCCTTATGCATTACACGCCTATCGCACTTCTGCGTCAGACTCAACTGGGCAACCCGTATCGCTGGTGTATGGGATGGAGGCATGACCCAGATAGTGGAAATACCATCATTTAGAGTCTTAGCAGAAGCTAAATTGGAAAGCCGAGTGGGTTAAATGAGATAGCAGTTGAATATGCTTGAGGAAAAGGCTAACGCGGTATGCCATGGCCAGTTGTACCAGAAAAGGATGGCGAAAGCGTTTAATAAAAATGTTCGCCCTCGAACATTCCAACCAGGCGATCTTGTTCTAAGAAAATTTTGCCGAATCAAGAAGATAAGAGAGGCAAGTGGGCACCCACATGAAGGCCCTTACATCGTCAAAGATGCATTTTCTGAGGAGCATTGATCTTGGTTGATATAGAAGGCAAAGTACTAGCTAAACCAATCAATTCAGATGCCGTGAAAAAATATTTTGCCTAAAAAAATAAAAAGAAGAAAAGAAAATGCTCGCAGGTTGAAAGCCCTGAAGGGCAACCTAGGCAAAAATTAGAGCACAAAAAGAGCAAACCGAAAGGGGAAGACAACTTTTAATTGCTAGGTTGAAAACCTAAAAGGCGGCCTATGCAATGGTGAAGGGTCGGACCAATAATCAAGAAGCAAATGGGGCACTAAAACAGGGGCAATTTGAATGTTTGTGGATCATGGCATATTGTTGAGCACAAACGGAGGATACACTTGTGAACATGAAATTTCAAGTCTAGTGTAACCAATGAATTAGTGAAATGGTTCGATCACATGGAATCAAACACTATAAGTCTTTTATTCCTTCTTCATTTCTTTAAAGTTGTTGACATCCTACATACTTTCCAGTTTAAGTCCAATAAATTGCCTTTCTCTTCCTCTGTGTCTTTGTTTTCTACCAAAAGTCTTTTAAAACTATGCATAATCATGATATTATAATTGAGATACTATCAAGGGATTAATTTGCTAACAAAACTCAACTAATAAGTCAGGAGGGACTCGTGGATCAAATTGAATAACGGGCAATTATCTCAGCCGAGATTCATAGAGGACAGCCTAAATATGGGTTTTTGATGGATGTCCGTGATTGAAAATCTAGCAAAAATGAGGACAATGAAAAATGGGGCAAAAAGGGAACGTCGAAGTGTCACTAAGAGGAGATATGTTTGAAACTGATGAAAAGTTCACAACACCGTTCATCTAAGAGACGGCTCATTTGGAAATAACAAAAGCTTTCTTGAAGAGCAATGCAAAGATATCTCAAACTTGGCAATTTTAATAGCTAATAGCTATTGTCATCACTTGTCACTAACACATCATCACTACATCAATTTTGCATCATTCATCATATCACCATTCACATAAAATTTTGCCTTCACAATTTTCATAGTTCACAAGTCTTTTAAGTTTCACATTTACAACTTTCACATTACTCGCTTTCACATTTACAATGCTTTCACATTACAATGCTTTCACATTTATATGCTTTCACATTTACTGCTTTCACATTTACATGCATTTACAATTTACGCTTCACATTTAAAGCTTTTACATTTATGCTTTCACATTTATTGCTTTCACATTTACATGCTTTCATATTTACGTGCTTCACATTTACATGCTTTCACAATTAATGCTTTCACATTTACAACTTTCACATTTATTGCTTTCACATTTACTTGTTTTACTTTACATCTTCAAATTTACATGCTTTCACATTTACAATGCTTTCACATTCACTGCTTTCACGTTTATTTTCATATTTACATGCTTTCACATTTATAATGCTTTTCATTCACTGCTTTCACATTTACATGCTTTCACAATACTTTCACATTTATAATGCTTTCACATTTACATGCTTTCACAATTTTTACATGCTTTCAATCTTTAGGTACTTTCATATTTTATATGCTTTCACAGCATTTACTGCTTTTCACATTTACTTTCACATGTCTTTACAATGCTTTCACATTTCTTTCACTTTCACATTTATTTCACAGATTTTAAATTCCACGCAAATTCCATTTTCACAAGCTTTTACATTTCACATGCTTTTAGAATTTCACATTATTTTCCATAGGTTTTAGTTTCACATACATTTCATTCCATTCACTTTAACACTGTGCATTTATCATGAAGTCATCAATGGTCATGCTTCACATCATTTGCATCATCATGCATTCATCGTCATTATGCATTTGTCATCTTGCATCATCATCATGCATGTATTATTTGGACAAAATATTGTTCATATCTTTACTTATTTCTTATAGTAAAATATCAAAGTCATAGACTCTTATATTTTTCAATAAAAACAAGTAAAGAGGGGCAACTATGAACACCATATTTTGTCCCATATTTATTTTATTC